>ML781621.1:4315-15686 GCA_009831015.1 Picea engelmannii | reverse complement strand
AAAAGGAAGTTTGGTTCAAGGAGGAAGCCAAATCAAGAGAAAGACATTTCAAAAGTACAATGCTTCAACTGTCAAAAGTACGGTCACTACAAGAATCAGTGTCCCGAGCTAAAGAAAAGGAAGGAGAAACACAAAGCATCGACTGCCAAAGAAAAGGAACCTACAAAGAAGACTAAGTAGGATGGAAGAGACTTCTTCTTCTAAAAAGTTAACAACACTCTTCTTATTTCTTGTACATATCGTGTTTGCATCGTCTTTGTACATATCTTGTATATCTATCTCTTAGAAGATAATGTGTTCCAAGAAGAACTATACCTAGGGAAAAAATTAAAAAAAAGATAATTAAAAAAATGGAAAAAAATTATGTTAATGTAAAATTAAAAGAAAGAGGGCTTTAAAAACTTATATTGTAAAATTAAAAAAAAATTAAAAATATGTTATAAAATTAAAATAAATTAAAAAGAAGATAGTTAAAGATGGTTATTCAGAAAAGAGAATAACCCAATGCATTTTGAACTAGACAAGGATACTGTGTGAAACTCCTATAATTACCTAAGTGAATGAAACTAAAGCCAAACATAAAGGAATGAGTCTTGAACTTCTAGTAAAATCCTTGATGATTTTCTTAAAGATTTAATTGAGTCATATAATGATTAAAGGATATTGATGATTTTTTCTAAGATTTAATTGAGTCATATAGTAAGAATTGGGTAAGTTTCTATGTTAATAATCATTTAGAAAAGAAAAGGGAAGTACATATTGGTGATATACAATATTCTTTTGCACTTTTAATTTAAGGATATAAGACATTTTATTTATAGTAAGCATTTGAGAATTTTTGAAATTAAAAATGGGTCTCAAAACAAATAAAAGAACTAATAAAATTTAGGAATTTAGGATGATGATGTCAACTAGAAAAATAAATATTTTTGAAAGAAAAAACAAAAACTGTTTTTTTTATCTTATTTTACACTTATTTTATTATAGATATAATTAAATTTTAAGTTTAAACTATCAAAAATATATTAAATGAATACTTATTTAATTAATTTTACATTTAACCACTAACCAATACCTACACTTAAAATTTAAATAAACCTATAAAAAAAATATAAAATATAATTAAAAAAATTAGTTTTCTCTATGATCATTCTCCACAAACTTCTCCTTTTTCTGTGAATTGCCCTTTTCCGTTTTCTTTTATTCTTCATTTTGGTCCACCCTAAGCCAAGTGAGTTGTCCACTTTAATTAATCCCCACTACTTTTACTAAAAGTCTCACCTCTCATTTTAATGTACCAACGACCACCCTTAACCAAGGCCACTCAAAGTGGGTCCATCCACCAAGGAACCCGCCCACAATATGCAGGTGGAGAAAGAAGTTGAGGGCCCTTCCTTGTTCATGCCAAAACCATAGAGAAAGGACAAACGTCGGATGAGTGAGACAGATCCGACGGCTCCGCTGGTTGCGAGAGGCGACTGACGACATTAATACACAAATCTTTGGAATTTCAAATCTTTGGTTGCGAGAGGCAACATTAATACACAAATCTTTGGAATTTCAAAATATTTCAAAATATGTGCTAGTGCCCTCAGTTGTCCTCCACGCATGCTTCGTTGGCGATGCTCCTACATCATACTCCTCTAGCTAAAAAAAATCATGGACTCATGTCCATGAGATCCTACATCGATCCTCCATGCTTCTAGATGTCTGCTTCACCAACCCAACTGGAGTATTCTATCGGGTGTCCCTTCCACTTTACTAAATACTCAAAATATGTCTTCCTTCGGGTCTTCTTTCCAATCCACTGGTCTATGATCTGCTCCATCTGCGGCTTCTTTGCTACATGCATCTTCTTTCTCCACTGGATCTCTCCCCGATATCCTGACCCTTCATTTTTATCTTCCCTATAAGGATAGAGGTCATCAATATTGAATATGGGTGATATACCCACATCTTCTGGTAGCTCTATTTCATAATCATTTTCACCAAATCTTCTCAGGATTTTACACAACCCTATCTTTTTCAATTTCAAATTTTTATATGTTACCATCGGGACCCTCTCCTTCCTTAGATGTGCTACAAATTGATATCCAACTTCAAATTCAAGCTTTCTCCTATGTTGATCAAATTTGTGTTTGTATTCATTGTTGCTCTTCTTCAACTGCTCCTTGATCTGATTATGAAGTTCCTGCATTTATGCAACGAATCCTTTGGCTCCAGTGCTCCTAAATTTGTTCTACTCTAGATATCTTAACTTCTACACTCCTCTCATATTCATTCCATACACTATTTGAAATGGAATTTTCCGAGTGCTTCTGCTCACTGAGTCATTATATGAAAAATCTGCTTGTGCTAGAATCTGATCCCACTGACTATGGTGTTTAGTGACCAAACTCCTCAACAAATATCCTAAGCTTATATTCACCACTTTGGTCTGTCCATCCATTTGTGGGTGATATGAAGAACTAAAATATAGCTTTGTCCCCAGCTTCTTCCACAACGTCCTCCAGAAATGACCAACAACCTTGGTATCCCTGTCCGAAACTATACTCCTAGGAAATCCATGGAGTCTTACAACCTCTCCAAAAACCAAATTTTCAACATGCGTTGCATCACTGGTACTCTAGCTTGGGTTAAATTGTGCCATCTTTGAAAACCTGTCCACTACCACATATATGAAATCACTCCCTCTTTGTGTTCTTGGCAATCCCAACACGAAATCCATGCTTATCGCATCCCAAGGCCTCTCTGGAATAGGCAATGGTTGATACAACCTAGTGTTTTTCTTCTTCCCCTTGGCATACTGACAAACCTTACAATTGTTCACAAACCTCTTCACCTCTACTCTCATACCTGGCCAATAATATGAACCATTTAATTTGGAAAATGTTTTTTCATGGCCAAAATGTCTGGCTAGACCTTCATTGTGATTTTCCTTCAACAAATTATCCCTCATTGAACACTTTGGTATGCACAAATGGAATCCCTTGAACAAAAACCCATCCTGAATCAGATATTTAGCCCACTGGATTTTGTCTCTGAGCATAGGATTCACAAATGCTTCATATGCCTCTCTGAAATCTGGATCATTGTGGTACATTTCCTTAAGGTGATCAAACCCCAAGGTCTTGACCTGAAATTCCTGCAGAATCAAGCTCCTCCTGCTCAATGCATCAACAACCTTGTTAGTATTACCATAAATATGTTTAATGACAAAAGTGAAATTTTTCATAAACTCTATCAACTTAGTGTGTCTCTAGTTTAATTTCTCCTGTCTGGTTATGAATTGTAGAGCTTGATTATCACTATGCAAAACAAACTCCTTTGGTATGAGATAGTGCCTCCATTTCTTCAAGGCTTGAATTATGGCATAGAACTCTTTGTCATATGTGGAGTACTTCTTCTTGGCTTCATTCAGTTTCTCGTTGAAATCTGCAACAGGTATGTTTTCTTGACTTAAGACTGCTCCAATTGCAACTCCACTCGTGTCACACCTCACCTGAAATGTCTTCCCAAAATCCGGTAAAACCAGAATCAGTTTTTCAGTTATCTTCTCCTTCAATATATTGAAGCTCTTCTTAGCCTCTTCTATCCATTTGAAAGACTTGTGTCTTTTATTCACTGTATCCATCATCTGAACACTAATCCCACTAAAATTTATGATGAACTTCTGATAAAAACTTGCTAATCCATGGAAGCTTCTTACTTCAAAGATATTTCTTGGTGATAGCCATTCTCTGATTGCTTTCACCTTTTCAAGATCCATCTTCAACTCATTTGAAGAAATCACAAAACCCAAATATATGAGTTATGTCTTCATGAAAGATGACTTTTTCAGATTAATCAACAACTTCTCTTGCTGCAACCTCCTCATCACCAATGTCAAATGTCTCAAATGCTCCTCTTTAGTCTTGCTAAAGACCAGTATATCATCCAGATATACAATCATGAATTTTCCAATGAAATATTTCAACACTTTATTCATTAGCCTCATAAAAGTACCTGAGGCGTTCGTTAAGCCAAACGGCATAACAAGCCATTCATACAACCCCTCATTTCTCTTGAATGTTGTTTTCCACTCATCACCTTCTCTCATCCTTATCTGGTGATACCCACTTTTCAAATCTATCTTTGAAAAATAATTCGCTCCGCTTAGGCAATCCATCAAGTCATCCATCCTTTGCAATGGAAATTTGTAATTGATGGTGATCTTGTTTATGAATCTTGAGTCTGTACACATTCTCCATCCTCCATCCTTCTTCAGACTCAATATAGTTGGTACTGCACATGGACTCAATCTTTCTCTAACCAATCCTTTGTCTAACAGATCTTGTACCTATATTTTCACCTCCTCATTCTCTTGAGGTGTCAACCTATACACTGCTTTGTTTGGCAGGTTTTCTCCTGGTACCAAATCAATGTGATGACTGATACTTCTGAGAGGTGGAAATGAGCTTGGAAACTTATCCAATACTATATCAAAAAAAATCTCTAACAATTCCTGAACTTCCTTAGGAAAATCTTCCACTGAATTACTGGTAAGGATAACCCTCGACTTCCTCACTACAACAAACTAAATCTCTTGTTCCTTCTTTACTTTATTCAGGATTTCCTTCCCACTCATAAGAAGTATGCTCGTGCTAGATTCATCCTTCACTTTATTTTCTTCAATTTGAAGCAACATGTGTTTCCTACCATTCTTCTCTAAGATGTAAGTATTTTTTCTCCCATCATGAATGAAATTCTTGTCGTACTTCCATGGTATTCCCAAAAAAACATGACATACATCCATGGGAATCATGTCACATGGAATTTCATCCCTATATCCTCCTATATTGAATTCAACAAGGCATTGTTTAGTCATTGTTACTTGATGACCTTTCTGAAACCATGAAACTTTCTACAACATTGGGTGTGTAGTCATCTCCAACTATAGTTTCTCCACCATCTCTGTGGATACTAAGTTTCCAGTGCTCCCATTGTCAATTATCACCTTGCAAACTCTGTCTTTCGTTTTGTAATATTTCCTGAACAAACTATTCCTCTATGTTGGCTTTTCAATACCTAGATCTGGTTTCAAAAGAACCTTCTTCATCATCAAGGATTTCCCATCCTCTGCACCTTCTGCCTCAACATCTCTCTTCTGCGCTTTCGAAATGTGAGCTTTGCCTCCCTCTTTCTTTCTCTCGCGACAATACTAAGACATGTGTCATATTTTTCCACAGGCATAAAACCTTACTTCTCCTCCTCTGCCTCTTCCTCTTCCTCTAGAAAAAGAGTTTCTACCACCACTTTTTCATCCTCGGGAACTTCCTCCTCTCTCAGAGTGACTATGTGGTTTCTCTGCCTCATCTTTGGGATTTTGTGCTTTGTCCCGGGCAACTCCTTTTCCTTTGTTCAAGCTTCGACCAACTTCTGCTTCTTAACCAACTTCTCTTCCTAACCAACTCTTCTTCCTAACCAACTTCTCTTCTTCCTTCAGTGAAATTTGATACGGATCCTCTATTGTTCTGACTGTCGCCATGCTGATTTTGTCCTGGATATCATATCTTGGGCCATTGATGTACCTGGAAACTTTCTCTTCATCTCTCTCTGTCTCTATCTAGCCCTGATGTTCAGTCTATAGAACTCATATGTGTACTCCTTCATAGTCATCCCTTTATGTCTCAGGTTATGTATCCTCCTGAACAGATTGATCTGGTAATCCTTGCGTATGAATTGTTCCTTTAAGTTGGCTATCATTCGATCCCAACTCTTAATATTTTGTTTTCCCTTGCTCCTCCTGTCGACCTGCAACTCATCCCACCACAGTGTTGCATGTCCTTTCAACCTAGTGACAACATGTCTCACCTTTCTCTCCTCTTCGACATCTCCATAGTCAAAATACTTGTACATTGCTTGTATCCAATCAAGAAATTCCTACATGTCTAAGTTACCTTCATACATTGGTACGTCGATCTTCACTCTGGATCACAACTTGACAACTGATTTCAACAAGCATTCCTCCACAGAATCCTTAGCTACAACTTCTTCAACTTATACTTCTTCATTTTTTGCATCGCTGATGTCCCCAACATCAGGTGCTCTCCTTTGTTTTGTTTACATGGCATCCAACCTTGCACATAATTCTCTCATCTCTCTTTCCACATCTCTTTTTGCTACGGGTGGCTCAACACGTCTTCTAGGTGGCATTGTTCTGACGTATCTGATACCTCCTGTCGATACCAGCCTACTTCTCTTTCTATAGAAATCAATTCTATATTAGCTCTGATACCACTCCTGGTGCAAACCCTCCCTTCTCTCAAAAGGGTTGCTCGACCTCCTGGCCTTGCATCATTTGAATTACTGAGTTGGAGTGACTCTTCGAGTTCCTAGATTTACCCAAACCCAATATACATACACATGCCCTTTTTTCCTCCAAGTGACCACGGCTATGACTGTGATTCTATCTCTTCACGATTCGGACTTTGGGGATATCCTGAGCTCTCCCTTCAACTTTTCCTGAAGAGAGTTTCTTCAAATATTCATACTTCTGAATTCTGGATTCCCTAATCCACTGCCATGTGATTTCCTTGCGATCTGCGACTAAAATCAATTCCCAAAATCGGGCTTCACGAATCTTCTTTCGTTAAGCCTTCGAACTTCTCGAACTCCAAAGTGTCGAAACACCTTATGACTAACCTCCACTATGTTCTCCCCGATCTAACAATCTGGAATCATTCGTCTCCTTCCTGAACGAATCTTATCCACTGACTTTTGATGGAAACTTCAAGGGCTTTTCTCCTTGAAGATTTTTCGCCGCTCTCCCTCCTGAGATTTACTTCTTCAACTTTCTCTTGTTCCTCAGAACACTCTCTTCGACACTTAGTCAAAATCCCGACCTGTTCACACCTTGCAATGGGTTCTCTTCCACACTTAACTCCTCCTTATGGATCATTTCACGCTCTCTATGGCCGTTCTCCACAGCTTCTCTCCTCTGTGACTAAAATTGCACTATTTATCCTTGAGCTTTCGAGTTTGAAAACTCTGCCATGCACTCCTTGTGGACATTAATGCACTCCTTTCATATACAAGTTTCACACTACCTCTTCTGAGCTTCAAGTCAAAATAGACTTGGCCACGCACTCTTTGCGAACAATATTTACACCTTACACTTGCTCAAAGAAGAGAAAAAATTGAAACTTATTCACTCTCCATAGTGAATCACATATTCAACCATGTAAATGCATTCATGGATACAAGAACAAGGAACAACAGAGAATTGAAAACAAGAAAAAAGTCTACCATTCACTCATTCAGATAGATGCAATAATAACACACATTTGGGACAATATTCCCCTGCTACATTCGTTCAACTGAACTTACATACATTCATACACTACTTCTTTGTATCTTCCATCTCTTTACTACAATGGAAATACACACATTAGATTCAACAGCCTCTTCTCAGCAACAATACAATGCTTTATACAAAGGGACTCTTTGAGTTCTTCCATCCAACTACTCTACAGCTATCCTATCAAAATAAAATCTTTCAACTACTAAATATTTATTACAATAAATGTTTGATTCAGACAGATAAGGGAGAAAGCTCCATATCTGTACTGCAATCCATCACATTAAATAAAAATGAATTTCCCCATCGATCTTATGCGATGGCTTAGCCTCCGATCATTAAATATGTTCATAACTCGAAATCTTTGTCAGATATTACATTAATACACAAATCTTTGGAATTTCAAAATATTTCAAAATATGCGCTAGTGTGCTCAACTATCCTCCACACATGCTTCATTGGCGATGCTCCTACATCACCATGCTTAGATCTACGCCATAAGGGGACCACTTATACTTCTCCAGATACACCCATCACATATGTTGACATCAATGACAACCACTACATGTTGACATCATTGAAACCCAACTTTCCAACCGAAAGGATACAACTATTCTGAGTGGATACTAAACTCTAGGACTTCAATACATGGAAAATATTCATAGACAAGGTGCAACCACCAAGGCCCACTTGATTATTTTATTGTAACCCAATTTTGCAGCAGAATCATATTTTTTGTAATTATTGTAATATCCCAATCGGGAAAGACAACATAAGTGTCATTTCAATCCTACGATTGTTTGATAGTTAGAGAAATACATAAATCTTCTCTTTGTATTCTATAAAATACATGAATGCAAAGAGTAAAGGAATTTTGTTCTTTTTCAATTTGGATGGTATTACTACTTTCGTTTGAATAAAGAGCAAGAGGAATTTTGGAAACACATGATTATGGTGAATGTGTTTGAGATTTTTCTTAATGCTTTACTATTTATCTGTGTTCTAAGAGTTTAATTGTGTGAACTATTTCTGTAGTTTCCTCTCTGACATAGATTATCACTTGTTTCCTTTATTAAATAGATTCATATTGTTATTAAACCTGAGCAAAATTTTGTTTTAACATGTTTAATTGCACTACAACTTTAATTTATCATATGAATGTCATAATTATTTCTAATTCGGAAGATATCATTCTTGACTATGTTTAATCCCCGTTAGTTGGATCATAATTAGGATAGGTTTAATTGAGCGTAGAACTGCATCTTAGTTGAGTTTTATCTAGCATCATGTTAGTTTAATTTTAGATTTTAATTCATCTGAGAACCTTGGGTTCTCAATTTCATATTTAGATAGTTAATTTAATAATGGAAACAGGGCCAATATTTTGGTCGAAAACGATATCCCAAACAAGAGTGCGTCTAATTGGGACCTTCCATTGGGATTTCTCCCATACCTGTTTGAAGGGTCATTTGGGTCATCCAACATAAATGGCGCTAGAAGGAGGGCCATAGAACTGAATGGCTGCAAATAAAAGAACAAACGCTTCTTGTTCTATTATGTAAGTAAATACTTCATTTTCTAGTTATTACCATCAATCTTTTTCTAATCATGTTTCTCTTTCCTCGTTGTATTTTGTGAACACACCAGCTCAAACCAATGCTCAACATGCTACCACTCATTTTGAATCTACTTTTTCTTCACTGCAACCCCGCATATTAACCATCCCACATATTGATAACATTCTTAGGTAGTCCCATGAGTATGTAGACCATGTATTGACTAGACAATGGAGCAGACATATAGGATGGCCTCCCATTGACTATTGAGTACTCAAGTTTGGGGAATACTTACAACAACTATCCATTATTTATCAACCCTTTCACATATCAAGAAAATCCTATCGTTGGAACCCCAGAATATCATCTGCCCCGAGATACATCATATTTTGTCGAGACTTCCTATTTCAGACTTGAACATTTATTTCTTGTTGGTGGTGCCTATTGTATACCTCCCTCTCCTACTGAATCCCCACCTTATATACTAAGAAACGAGTCAGGGGAGGGCTCTCATGAGGAATAAGAACACGAGAGTGAACCAAAAAACAAACCATTATAGATTATCTTGTATCACCCTCCAAATATGGTTAGGGCTAATGTGAATCAAAATCCCTTGCCCTGGAATCCTTGGATTATTCCTGATGTAGTCGTCGTACCAAGGATACTTCATGACATGCCTAAACACCCTAAGAAATTCTTTTCAAATTTTGACCTTAACCAAAAGGATTTTGTTGAAGACCACGTAAAGAAATTCTTGCTTTCTATAAGACTACAAAATATTCAACATGAGGGTGTTGTTTTTCGGTTGTTTCCCCTTACCTTTGAGTATAGATATTCGACATGGTTCTTGTCTCTATAAGAAGCATCCATTACTATTTGTAGAACTTTCAAGACCATTTTTCTTAGGAAATTTGGGGAAAAAAAAACACAAGCAACTTTATTGCTAGAACTATCAATAATTAACATGGATTCTAAGGAGTTGGTCAATGACTACAATCGATGCTTCCTTACCCAATTGAAATGAATCCCACAAGCCTCTAAACATGTTGAAGATGTTTCCATTGAATTCTACACCTATGGTTTTCCCATGTCTATGGCGATGTTTGTTAAGAATGCTGAGAAAGCCACCCTCGAAGAAGCTTTTTAGGAAGTTGTTTAAGTTGAAAATAACATGTTGAGTTTAAAATAGAATCATGGGGTAGAACCATCAAAAGAAAAGGGTAAATCCAAAGCAACTATGTACAAACCCTTGGAAGAGAAGAAGTATTCTACTTCCATGGATATGGAATCTCTCCATAGAATCGTTAAAAAACTCTCCAACGAATTAATAGATTTGAAGAAGATTGGTGGAGAAGGATATTCAAACCCAAATAAACTTTTTAGACTTCCTCCCATGAAATATAAGAGTACTCCCACTACCAATAAAACTAATCCTTCCCAGGGAGATGAGATTAATATAGAATATATCGTTCAAGATTTATAGACTTGGGAAACAGAAAATATGACTGAGGTCAAGTATGAAGGAGAGGAAAATCATGGGCAACAAGAACAATCTCAGGAATCTCAAGGAACATAAGAGAATCCAGTAAATTCATTTTGGGATATCACTTATGGTGGAGAGGAGGAAGAAAAAGAGGAAATACACATGTCCCAAAATGTTGTAACTACTAGAAGTTTGAGCAAGAACACTTCATCTAATACCCAAAACACTTTAAATCCTCCTACAACTACCACTTCCAATGTAACTAAGTAAACCTCATCTCCTACCAACCTGACTACTCCCAACCTGTCTAAAATGACACCCTCCAACCAAAAAGATAAAAATCAAATGCCTAAGAGAAATGCTCCTTCCATTTCCCTAGAAAAATTGGAATATGATTTCTTGGAAGATTTGAATAAAACTAAAGCCAATATTTCCCTATTTGAACTCATGAAACTCCCTGAGATTAAAGAAAATTCTATTTAAAATCTACAGGGAAATACTTCCAATGGCACTAAAGAAGTTATTGTAGGGACAAAGAAGGGATCAACCAAATCTATCCTATCCAACAACGACACTCCATCCAAGAGTCAAGTGGCCACAAATGCATCCTTAACTAGACAAAGGTCAAGATCTACTACCCTCTTTTCCTAATTACGTTTGAAATATTTAATAGGAATGTTCATAATTGCATGTTAGACTTGGGGGATTCCTCTAATGTAATTCCCCTTAAATTATGTGAGAAGCTTAATGTCAAGCTTGAAGCACCTGGTATTCAGATTATTCAGTTAGACAGAACTCGAGTCAAAGTAATTGGGGAAATAAAGAATGTTTTAATCATGATGTATGTTAATCCTAAAATTCATGAGATTATTAATATCATTGTGGTAGACATACCTAATAATTATGGCATTCTTTTGAGAAGAGATTGGCCTTCTATGTTGAATGGATATTTTTCTATTGATTTGTAACACCCCCATCCACCTATTGGGAAAT
>ML781620.1:1002078-1015810 GCA_009831015.1 Picea engelmannii | reverse complement strand
TACACAAAGTGCAACCTGGAGAGAATGAGTCTACCCTAAGGAATGACTGTCCCTGATTGCTGAACCTGGACCATTCCCCACCCTGGGCCATTCCTTCGGCACTAAACAAAGTGCAACTTGGAGAGAATGAATCTTCCCTAAGGAATGACTGTCCTGCACCAACCTCCAAAACGGACCATTCCCCATGTTAACCACAATGGGAAATCGTTGTCCGGCGAGGCGGGCCAGTCTTCTTGAGTAACCCTCAAGAAGAGGGACTGCCCTAGACCATTCCCCATGTTAACCACAATGGGAAATCGTTGTTTATGGTACATCAGCAATCCATCGAACCATTTTCATTATGAAAATGACCGTTCGATCTGGACCATTTTCCGAACTGGAAAATGCCTGTCCGTCAGAAATCTCAAACCACTTTCCGAATCTGGAAAGGAACTGCCCAAGCTGGACCATTTTTCAAACTTGAAAATGACTATCCTTAATTCAATAAAATGTCAGTGCTCCCTCCCAACCTAGAGAGTCATTTCTTCCCTTTCGACTAAGGGAGTTATTTCCACGATCCCCAATTTGTCTCGAAAATATGCGAACTTTATTCTGGACAGAGGCTTTGTCAGGATATCTGTTGTCTGCTCATCTGTGGGGATATACTAGAGCTTTACTTCTCCTTCCTAGAGTTTATCTCGAATAAAGTAGTATTTGATCTCAATATGTTTCGACCGTTCATGAAACACTGGGTGTTATGATAGCCTTATACAACTTTGATTGTCACAATGTATTATGGTTGAATCTGGAACCTGATCAAATAAATCGGAGATTAGCTTTCTCAGCCATATTGCCTCTGTGCATGCCTCACATGCTGCGATATATTCTACTTCTGTTGTGCTGAGTGCGACAGACTTCTGTTTCCTGCTGCCCCAAGATATCATAGCAGAGCCCAAGCTGAAACACATCCTTGAAGTACTATTTATGTCTTCTGCACTTCCTGCCCAATTTGAATCTGTGAATCCATGAAGTTGTATATCACTGGATGCGGTATATCTTAGACCATAGTTTATTATCCCACTAATATATCTTAGGACATGCTTTGCAGTTATCCAATGCTCATGTCTAGGTTCCACCTGCAACTGGCTTAGTGTGTTCACGGCAAAGAAAATGTCTGGTCGAGTATTTACCAAATACATCAATGACCCAATCAATTGTCGATATAGTGATGGATCAACTGGATCAAAATCTGAATCTCTTACTTTTCTTATGTCTGTAGTCATAGGAGTGTCCGTGGATTTGCAATCCATCATTACAAACTTCTGGAGAATCTTTATTGCATACTTTCCTTGTCCAAGGAATACTTCACTACGCTTTTGCCATACTTCTAGTCCCAAGTAATAATGCATGAGACCAAGATCTTTCATATCAAACTCAGAAGCTAGTTCCTTTTTGCACTGGATGATGAGAGACTCTTCACTTGTTAGGAATAGATCGTCAACATATAGTAGTAGAATCACAGGTGCATTGTTCACGACTTTGTAGTAAAGGTTTGGATCTGCATGACTTTTGGAGAAGCCAAGTCTCGTTAGATAGTTGTCTATTCTGGCATACCAAGCTCTTGGAGCTTGCTTGAGTCCATATAAGGCTTTCTTTAGTCTGCAAACATGAGTGTCTCTGGAATGTACTTCAAACCCTTAAGGTTGTTCAATATATACTTCTTCTTCGATTGCTCCATTGAGGAAAGTTGTTTTTACATCCATCTGATGTAAACTCCATCCCATGGAAGCGGCAAGAGATATGATAGCTCTAATGGAGGTATATCTAGCAACCGGAGCAAATGTTTCGTCATAGTCTTCTCCCTCCTTTTGGGAGAACCCTCTAGCTACGAACCTTGCTTTATTTTTATCCACGCTTCCGTCTGCTACATGTTTGATCTTATATACCCATTTTGAAGTTACCACTGATTTTTCTTTAGGTCTAGGCACAATTTCCCATACATCATTTTTCATGATGGATTGGTGTTGTTCCGTCATAGCTTCTTTCCATTGTTTCTTTTGAACTGCTTCTTCAAACGTGGTAGGTTCTTCATCTAGAAGCTTTGTCATACATGCTGCATAGCTTAAGAATCTTTTAGGCTTCTTACTTTTTCTAAATGTCCCATCTGGGGCCTTGAGTCTTTATGCTTCTTGTAAGGTAGCTTCAAGCCAAGTTGGTCGTTTCTTGGTCTTAGGTACGGTGTCTGAATCAATGATCTCACATGGTTGCATAGGATGATCAGGTTGTTCCTTTTCATCATTCTGGTTTTCTGTGTTTTCTTCAATAGGCTCTTCATGCTCTTCTTCTTCTATAGTTTCTTCTGTGAATTTCTTGAAAGCCATATTTTCATTGAAGGTCACGTCTCTACTGACTTCAATCTTAAGTTGTTCCGGAATATAGATTCTATAAACCTTGGATGATTCGCTATATCCCACGAATATGCCCTTCTTTCCCAAGGGTTCTAATTTATTCCTTTTGTCCTTGGGAACGTGAGAGTAAACAGGACATCCAAAGATTCTTAAGTTTTCCACATTAGGTTTCTTACCTGAGAAGGCTTCTTCTGGAGTCATGTCCTTCAGTATGCGGTGAGGACTTTTGTTCTGGACATATATTGTTGTCATCGTTGCTTCTCCCCATAAGAACATGGATAAACATTGATCGTTTAGTAATGCCTTCACGGTTTCTTCAATAGATCTGTTCTTTCTTTCTGCTACACCATTTTGTTGAGGATTATGAGGAACAGTCAGCTCCCTCCTAATCCCTGTTGATTTACAGAATGCAACTAATTCCTTTGATGTGTATTCTCCTCCATTATCTGTTCTTAAGGTCTTGATTTTCTTGTTCGTGAGGTTCTCTATCTCTGCTTTGAATTCTTGAAACTTGTTGAATACTTCGTCCTTTGTCTTCAGAAGATATAACCAAGTCTTTCTTGAATAATCATCTATGAAGACTACGTAGTAAAGAGAACCTCCTAGAGATTTGACTGGCATCGGACCGCAAACATCTGAATGTATTAGATCTAGAATCTCCTTAGATCTATTGTTGCTGCTTGGAAATGGTTTCTTGACATTCTTTCCAACAGCACATCCTTTGCAAATTCCTTCACGTGTAGACTGCAATTCTGGTATTCCTTCAACCATCTTTTTGAGGAAAGGTAATGCTTGATAGTTAATATGAGCGTACCTTTTGTGCCAAAGTTCATTGGGATTGACTTCATCATGTAAAAGAGCTTCTTCATTTTGTTCTAGTAGTCTATATAGATTTCCTTCACGGGTTCCAATAACCCTACCATTCTCTATGCTGGAGTCTTTATGCCAAGATAACAATTTTCCATCTACAAAATCTATTATGTTTCCTTTGTCTTCTAGGCAAGATATGGATACAAGATTCTTTTCTAAACCAGGTACATATAAAACATTGCTCAAATGAACATTGTTATCTATTTTCAACTTGACGGAGGCTTGTCCAAATCCTTCGACTGGGTAAGTGCTTTTGTCTCCAAGCTCTACCTTGTACGATGTCTTCTTCTCATTTAGACTTGAGAGTCTGGCTTGATCTCTCGTCATGTGCCTAGAAGCTCCACTATCAATTATCCACATGTCGTCTTCAATCGTTCCTGTGAGTGTTGAGTAGTGTAGGTAACTAGTCTTTTCACTCATGTCTTCGGTTGACTGGTGACCGGTCATGCCTTGATCCAAAACTTCAACTTTGACTTTTCTGCCTTATGAAAGTGCCAAAAGATGTGTTGGACTAAGGCGCACTTGAATACCTTCTTCTTGAACGAGATGTTCCATCACAAGGTGTTGGATCAAGGTTTTAGGGTTTCTGCAACTGCTCCTGCTAGTAACCCTAGCGACAGTGTCTTTGGACGTTGCTCCTACTAGTAACCCTAGCGGCAGTCCTTTAGCGAGCTTAATATTCTAATGGCTATGCTTCCTTGCAGCGGTTAGACTGAGTGAAGGAGGTGTGGGCCCATAACCTGTTAGAATGTGCTCATTTTACCATTGACAATATCAATATTGTCACCCAACCATAGGTCGAAGCCACCCTCCAAGCACCTTGACCTTGACAAAGAGAAGAATCCTGGTAGCAATCCAATAGCCAAGCAAGGCTAATGCACTAAGCAAGAAGTAACCAAAGCTGATCAGAGAGTCCAACCCAAAAGACAGAGGCAATAGGCTTCAGAACTGGCGGCAGCGCCTTCTCCAGAACTTGCGCACAAGACTGCCAGACTGCAGTGCGCACAAGTGCCTGTCTGCAATTCTGTGAAGTGTGTCAAATGAAAGACTAGCGCCCTGTATTTATAGTAATCTTGGCAGACTACCTGGGCCGACTTCTCATTCTGGGTACTAATTAATTCATATTAATTATCTCTCTCAGCCGACATCTCTTCTAGGGTTATGTTCACTTCTTTTCTTTCTTCCAGAACATTCTAATCTTGTCAAAGGTCACAATGGAGGTTCATACCTCCTGAAGCTACCATAATATCAACACTGTGGTGGCGAGGTGGGTCTTTGTCTGTGCAAGTGGACATTGTTGGTCAAGCTGTCTCTCGGTACTCCATGTCTGCAACCTGAGGGCCTCGAGACATCATCTCCTTAGTTATCCCTAGGAATTGGGGATAACAAACCCATTTAGAATTTCACTTGGTATAATACCTATTTCTAGATGGTGCATCCTCTCTTGGAGGTTATTGTTGCATATGATTGCCTATTTTTGGATGAAGGAGACCTCTCTTGAAAAGGATAGCATCCACATGCCTTGATATTTTCAACCATGAATCTAACTACTCCAATATTTTACTATTTGTTGACTTGTCATGGAGTTAGTTAGAAAGATAATATATTTTATTGTATGAGAGACTTAACTCACTCTATATAAAGAAGAATTTCTCTCCATTTCATTTGTAATTGGCAATTGGAGATTTAGGAGTTAGAGAAGTGATGAAGTATCAAGCCTAGGAATTGAAGTTTGATGGAGCTCCTTTGTACTACCATTTTTGAAGATTAATAGAAGATTGAGGTATTGATCCACTTTGATGCATGGTTTATTTATGCTCTTGAATTTGCAGTTCACATTATTGTAGATTCTTCTTGTTGTCATTCTTTTATAAAGGCTTAGTAATAAATTTAATCATCTAGGAATAAAGCAATTTGAGGAGGTTCTCCCTTTTGCTTTAATTGCTGTTTTATTTCTGCACTTACTCTCCTTTCTTCTATCAACTATGTTGCAGATTTGGAAGCACGTTACAGCCATAAAACAGCATCTTTGTAATTTGATTGACGAGTGGCAATCTTAGCCATCCAAGACTAGTTTTCTACAACACATTTCCAGCAAATATTTAAGGTTAAAATGTATCAAATTAGGCCCTTTTAATCTTAAGTACACACCTTAAAGATGAATGTATCAAATAGTTTCTTCATCTACTAATTGGTGGAAGATGGTAAACAAGCCTCTTCTACCATATGACCTGCTTCAAAGTAATTGTTTTTGACACACTAGTTTTCTCATTTATCCCATGCCTTGTGACTTCATTAACCCATGACTGATAGCACTAGTTACCTTCCATCTCTTTTCATTCCTTGTTTTTGTCTTTCATTTTCCTATCTTGTCCTTATTCCGTTTCCTTCATCATCCTACTTCATATACCACAACTACCACCCATTTTGATTAGGGTAACTCTTTATTTAAATCACCTTGTGCCCCCATTCTATAGCCTAGCAATCTTACCTTTTAGGGAAGCCCCCTTTGAGTAGGAGAAGAGCCAACCAAAAGAGAGAGAAAGAGCTACTGTGGTGACAGTGGGTAATCTTCCTAAGTTGCACAAAACTAACACCTTGGTGATTGAAATTTGAGACTTTACAATTTTGTGGGTGCTAGATTTTGTTGTAATAGGTCCAACCACGAACCAGAGTGGCAGCAACGACAAAGACTCCACAAAGTAACCCATTCAAATCCAAAAACTAACACCTTGGTGATTGAAATTTGAGACTTTACAATTTTGTGGGTGCTAGATTTTGTTGTAATAGGTCCAACCACGAACCAGAGTGGCAGCAACGACAAAGACTCCACAAAGTAACCCATTCAAATCCAAGGAATGGTTCAGGTCTTTTATGTCCAACCTCTCCGACCCCAAAAACTCCAAGGATGGATATGGAGAAACTGTATTATGCTCTGTGCGAATTTGGGAGTTGACTCCAAGATAAAGACGAGAAAAACTCTATTAGGAAAGCTAATTTGAGGAGAAGAAAATAGATTTGTTGGAGAATTTGGTGACCCTGTACAAGACCTCGGACAAGGAGAAACAAGAGGATACCTTCAAACGGGAAATTTGAAGCACTCCGATGTACCTAGTCGACTTCATGGCTAAGCAACAGCACCGTGTCTACATTGAGGAAGAGGTAGTACTCCCAAGCTCAAAGAGGCATCATTCTAATGTGTCACCTTTCATCAGGCCTCCTTATGTTTCTTCTGAAGATATGAATTTGTCAGACCCTAGTCAGTTAAGAGTTTTTCTATGATTATCAGTTTACTTTCTGGGTTTTTGGTTCGAGTCCATGTCCTGTCTCGTATGGAAAGTTTAGCTTGTCTATAGTTCTATCTTTCAGTTTAAATATCAGTTATAGGAATTTTGTAAAATAGGGCATAATGTACAGGCCCAGTCTTGGTTGTTTATAAGGGCAATCTGTGTGCGCCTAGTTTTGACTCTGTACAGGAACTGCAAACTATCTGATGTACCTGTAACTCTTAGCTATGAAGTTTTTTATGTATGATGCAGGAGTAGCCTCCATCCATATTCCTATCGCTAAGCAGTGTTATAGATCCACAACAGATAGATAAATGGAGGCCTAAAAAAAAGAGCTCGGGAGGATCATTACATAGCACAAGGGGGCACTCTCTATAAGAGTTATGAAGAAGAACGAGGAGGAATGATGAGGACAAAGAGGGAGAAGAACGAAGCCTGAGAAGAAGAGTAAAGGAAGAGACAGAAGGGGAAATGAAGAAGAAGAACGAAGGAGAAATACAAAAGAACAAGGAAGAAGAAAAGAGAAGAAGGACGGGAACTAAGCAAAGGTAAAGAAGGAGGAAACAGAGGAAGAAGAACAAGGAGATAGAGACGGTTGCAGAAAGGAAAGCCTAAGAAACAAGTGAAGGTATAGATAGATAGATAGATGTAGAATTTTGTTTAATTTTCATGAAAGTTGTATGCTTCGCTGAGACTCAGATGAGAAGGCACTGTAAATTTAAAGAGAAGGGGCCTTTGAACCTAGTTGTGAAGATAGATAGATAGATGTAGAATTTTGTTTAATTTTCATGAAAGTTGTATGCTTCGCTGAGACTCAGATGAGAAGGCACTGTAAATTTAAAGAGAAGGGGCCTTTGAACCTAGTTGTGAAGTTGAAGCCCATAGAGGCCTGTAATTACAAATTAAAAATTCAAAGGCCCCTTCTCTTTAAATTTACAGTGCCTGCTCGTAAGCTCCTATGACAAAGAGGAGCAAGAACAAAGAGGCCTGTAAGCTCCTATGAGTTGTGAAGTTGAAGCCCATAGAGGCCTGTAATATATATATATATATATATATATATATATATATATACATTTTTGTTTAATTTTCATGAAAGTTGTATGCCTGGTTGAGATTGAGACTAGCAGGCACTGTAAATTTGAAGAGAAGGGATCTTTGAACCCAGTTGTAAAGTTGAAGCCCGTAGAGGCCTGTAAATGCAAAATTGTATAAAATTTCTGAAGTTCATAGAAAGACCAATTGAGCCAGATTGATGAAGAAAACCCTTTGTCTGTGTTTTTGGTGTTTTAATTGTTGTGTGTTTGACTTGTTCCGCCTTAAAGCTGTTGTCTCTGATGCTCTGAGAACCTGTTGAGATCATGGTTATGTTGATGGTAAATGATGCTCTGAGAGCCTGTTGAGATCATGGTTATGTTGATGGTTAATGAAATCTACAGGGGATTGAGGTCCCCTCTGCATTAATGGTTAAGAACATGTGTTTCCTCCTAGGAGGTTACATGTTCTAGTCCAGAGGGAGGTAGGGTTTGTACAACTTCGTAGACTTTAGTAGTCAAATCGCTGCACGGAGGGGGTCCCTTGTCCCACAAACAAGGGACCTCTTACACCAATTTGGTGTCTGGCTTGGCCGTGACCCTAAAATTAGATTATTATTATAAACAATTTTTTTCTTTATGGCAGACAATTTAGATATAAATTTATTTGAAAATAAAAAAAAGCTATAGGCTAGTGGTTAGCTAAGAACGACTGCTAACCAGTACCCATGATTTAAATTCCCATTGTCATTTTGTTAAATATAATATGGTCCGGTAACAAGGAAATTGCCTTTGGAAGCTCGGGCTTGACATGGCAACCCTTGCAAGGATATCGAAGAAAGCAAATTTAGTGTAAGAGATATGAGACTTGAAAGGCAATCATCGCAAAGGGTCTGTGCAGTCAGCATGCCACACCACAGGTACAGAATAGAAGATCCCCACACCAAATGCAGATGTTTTCCAGTGAGCAATCTTGGTCCCTATCACCTTCAGTAGCCACGCTTGAATGTGCTCCCTTTTTCAATAATGCCACATTTCAAGTAGTTTTGAAAAATAAGAGCTACAAAGTGAAGACCATTTTTTTCTAAACTTCAGCTTTCTGTCTTGAGACTCATTTTCATGTCGTTCTGATAAAGATTAAATAAATACAATTTATTAACATTCATAATACAAAATCAATCCCTACGAACTTCTGAATTTGTAGATGATAACGGTGAACTTAACAACAGTTTCAAAGGACACATCCATAAATATGCATGCCAGTTCCTATTAAGGATTGAAACACCAAGGATAATTGTCTGGGTGCAGGAGGTGGTATTAGTGGCATTCAGCTTTCTTGGTGTGTCATTAAGGGTCTACATTTCTAAAAATTATGCTACATCTAGCAAACAAATACTGATACGTGTTCTTACAATTTGAAACTTGATTGTCTTCCCGTCTAGCTCCACTGTTTTAATTTTCTGTCAAAAATGTGTAAAGATATAGCATCAGCTTCCAACCAAACGAAAGTTTCTGAATAGAAGAAGACAGCTACCTCGGTGTGATGGAGCTTGCCCGTGAGCCTAAAAGGCGTGGTAAGAAGCAGAACCTAATCAAAACAAACTTTTTGATCAACAAAATATTTAGACTCTGTCAGAAGAATCACTTACAAAATCGACACCAATGGTGCTGATGTAACTCTCCATATACGAATCCTCCTGCAAGTGAAAGCTTATATCGATGAGGATACAGAAATCAAAAGGAAACTTGTTCAAGAACTAGAAAACTCAATACATGAGGGGCATACTAGAAGATAGTTGGTCAAGTGGCATATATATGTTTCTTTTGCATTGTGCTATATAGAGGGTATACTTGTATCCTTTCATGTATATATATGGTCATCAATTTTGAGTAGAAAAGTTGGAATTTGAGATAAAAAAAACATATGATTGTAGAGTGTTGAGTGCCTGGCATTTCAACAGTTGAGTTGTGCAGTGATGAGAACATTATCGAAGGTCTATTGGACCATATTAGAACTATATGCTTTGAGATCTTAGAGATGGACTTTAAGCCTTTTAGTGTATAACATTCAAGAGCATGTGGTTTCAGCTTTTTAATAGGTCCAGCATTTCCCACCAATAGTCATGAGTTCAATCCCCGGGAGGTGCTCATGCAGGCAAACAATACAGACTATATGTGATGTATAGTCTTGACTGTACTGGGGTATAATCCAGGTGAAGACCCGTCTGGCTTTGTGCAGAAAAAGTTTAGCAGATTACAACGCCAAGGCTGAATTATAGCTCCCGAGTAAATTCCAGTGGATCATGTGGACAAACCATATTGACTGCCAGGAGCTCAGTAGGTGTATATGCAATGCAGATGGCAGTGACCAGACTTAATCCATTATCCATGTGCTGCAGGACATAGTATAGGCCCCCATGCCACATGGTTTGGCAGTAATCTCCAATTTAGGGCCCAATGCCAACTACCCACTTTACCCTCGTACAGATCTCTATCCTTGGATCCCCATGGAAGCTCGCTAACCATAAATACATTTTTCTCATAGCAATTAAACCTAAAATCTGTCATGAATTTTCACAGCTCTTCTGTATGTAGTGAAAAACAGAATGGCACCATACTCCCACTTACCGTGAATCTGAGAAGAAGGCATGACTTCCCCACAGATGAATCCCCTACAAGCAACACCTTGAACAAGTAATCACTGCAGCATCACATAACCAATCAAATCCAATCGATCACAATTAATTATAGCTGCAGGATCACTACACCAATACTGAAAAACATATAAATGGAATCGAAATTTTATTATTAAACAAAGCCTTACTATTCAGCAGCACTCATATTGAAGTGGGTAGAATAAATGACCAGGCCAATTGAAGAATCTGACCTTCCTTCTACCCAAATTTCAGAGACAGATACAAAGGATAACGCAAACGAAATGGGAGTGAGTAAAGGAATTGGCAGTGAGCACAGTCCATATTAACCAAAATCATTATATAAGAAGACACGGTCCAATACAGTACAGTAAACTAGGTGACCGAGATGACCATATCTACGGACAACTTTATTTTAAAAAAACAAAGACAACGACAACAACTTTGGAAGTCGCATTAAGTGCTTGGTAAGACATGATTGCGAATATCAGCTTCATCTGGAATCTGTCCATTACTTGTCATAAAAACTCAAAAACTTTTGCGAATATCTATTTCATCTGGCATCGAATCTTTAATTGTCCTAAAAACTCTCACACTTTGGTTATACTGCATTTCTTCTAACAATTATGATCTTGTTTTAAGTCTTCTACTATCCTCTATTTCATTTTAGTACATTCTACTATCCTTTATTTCATTTTAGTACATTTTATTAGAAGAGTACATGATATTATTTTTTATTATCAGTCAAATCAAATCATTGAGTTGAACGGTTTCTTGTTTTACAAACAAAGAAATTTCATATAGCAATTTATTTCATTTTATTAGAATTAGAAGAATATACGATATTATTTTTTATTATCAGTTAAATTAATGAGTTGTAGGGTTTCTTGTTTCACAAATAAAGAAATTTCATTTAGTAATTGATGTTTAACTTTCAACTTAAAATTAGATTATTATTTATTTTTTTTAATTTATTAAATTTAATATAAAAAAAATACAATGTTATAATATTTATTTATTTTTAATTACTAAAATTTTAAAATAATATTTTTTTATCAAATTCTATTGATATTTAACTTTCAACTTAAAATTAAATAATTATTATTATTATTATTTTAAATTTATTAAACTCAATAATTTTATTTTAAATTTATTAAACTCAATATAAAAAAAATACAATGTTATAATATCTATTTATTTTTAATTACTAAAATTTTAAAATAATATTTTTTATCAAATTCTTTTTATATTTTATGAATATGTTTAACTATTTTTTTCTAAAGAAAGGAAATATATTTATTCAAAAATTATGTAAGAAATCTCAAAGAGTGAATACAAAGGCAAAAACGAGTCTATACTATAGTATCAAAACCATGCTATATTTTAACTATACAACCATACAAATCAGCCATTAACTTCAGAACAAAATGAGAATCACAATAGCTTCTGCTATACAGCCTATAAAAGACACCTAAGAACAAAACACAAAAATATAACATTAAAGAATTGCATAGTTGGTGGGTCTTTCCTTTCAAATTCAACTTCAGTTGGCCCTAGGGGCAAGTTCAAATTAGGAACAATTCTTTGAGGGTTGGGGGAGGAAGATGCATCTGAAATTACTGTGGTGGTGTTGTGTGGTGATGGAGAAGCAAGTCATCTAAGCAGCACTTCTACCTCATACCTGATAGTTGTGACTTTGACCTATAGTTGGTGTTGTGCTTGTCGTTGTTCCACTAGTGATTCCATGGTGGTGAGCATCTTAGCTAATAGATTGTTCAACTTGATGTGAAGAGCCTGGACCGAATTTTCCAATGCAACCTGCTCTTCCTCCTGTAGTTCTCGGTGCCAACGTGCAATTCCAATTCTTTTATTAGCCATGACCCTAAAACCTGTGCCCACAACTGCTTATATGTCTACAATCTCGGGTTGAAACAACATTGGGCTTCCTAGTGATCCCAAATGCCAATTCTTGAGTGATGTTGCTTGTTGAATGCAAACCATCTTGAGTTGCTCGTTTGGCTTGTGCGCTCCCTTTAATTTGTCTCGCTTCCGTGTGAATGACTGCCACCATGAGTTGTGAAACATATCAACCTTCAAATCCGTTAAACGAACCATCCTACCACACATTTTGAACGACCAATTTAGGACATAAGTACCATCATAACAATGAGTGGGTGATGTAGCCAAGGATTGAAGTGACACACAGAGAGCACGAAGAAGTACAGTATCCATATGGTCGAAAGCGAGCCAGACTAAGAAGAAGAGCGAGGGTGGAGAAGATAAGAAAGGGCACATGTGAGACCATGAGAGGAGGGCGAAGAGAACAAGAGGGCAGAATAATCTGGAGAGGCTACCGTGTGTGTGCATCTATGATCCAAAAATGAAAGGAATTAATAACAAATTGACATTAACTTGATGCTCATGAATGATTAAAGAGTTCAGCCATCATAAACCATGTTGCAAATAAGAGAAGATAACAGCAATAAGAAAGAGAAATAGACACAAAGAACTTGTTAACGGAGTTCACCAATGTGTGGCTACGTCTCCGGGCCCGCTTCCAAGTGGAGTATCGTTTTATTGATCTGTAATGCTCAAGTTCTCTTTACAATGGCTCTTTGTTGTTACAAACATGCTTTTGATCTGTTGTACAAAACTTCATTGTGCATATGCACACATGCTTCAACAATCTCCTCTCAAAACATGACTCAATGCCCCTCAAAACATGAGAAATGGGTCATTAACTCAAACTCCTCTTCACATTCCCTGCATACAAAAGTACCCCCTCAAGCTCAAAAAGACTGGTTTATTTAGTTTTTAGGCTCAGTTAGGGAATCCCAACTTCCCACAAAGATCTGGCCTCTTTTTGGGATCAAATCCCCCTCCAAATGGCCAAGAAATCTCTAAAAATGCCCAATCTAGGCCAAAACTTAGCAAAAAATCCACTTCTGTTACAAAAATCAGAATCAACCCCTCTGGCCTAGGTGCGCGCCCCTTTTACATAGTCATATGGATTCATATGGCCAAGCACCAACCCCCTAGGGGTTGCGCGCTGACCCCTTCTTCGTTGGCTCCTAGATTTATGGCGCGTTAAAAGGTCCTAGGCCCAATCGGACGAGATAAGCCCCTCGTCGATCGGCCCTCTATGTTGGTTAACCCTTGGTCTCGTGGTGACAGGTGCCTATTCCTCCACGCTTAACCCTGTGGCAAGGTGTAATACGTCGAGCACTCAATGGTGGTTGTATGGCCACAACATAACCACGGGCTCGGGCTAGACCCCACCCCCTTTCCGCCTCCGCATATAACAAATACACACTTTAAATATTTTAAAATGTCTTTGGTTAATAAGTCACATCGTAGGCGGGTTGGTAGTCTGGCCTGCCCAAAGCATTTCCCCCACGTCGGAGATCTCGAGGTCGACTCTAATGGATTCCAACATACCTTTTACAACTCCCAACAAATGATGGGGTGCCACGTGGCATCCCATGACTGGGCCACGTGGCACC
>ML781620.1:969595-995216 GCA_009831015.1 Picea engelmannii | reverse complement strand
TGGAGGGAGCATGACTTATTCTAAAACAATCTGAAGAGAAATGAGGTACTATCAGGGTGCTAAATATGGTCTGTCTTTGACCAGATTTTAGCTCTAAGTTTGAATTTCCAAAACTGTCCTTTGTTGCCTTTTAGGACAACAAATTGTTTGGTTACTTTCTGCTGATAATTTTTGTGGTTAAGTGTCCTTTTGAGGTGCCCTTGCAAGTGTTTTTTCATACCAATGATTAACACATACAATATAACTCAAAACACATAACACTCCTCTGAATCTTTAAAACTCTAAATGTTGATCTAACAATTCTAAGAAAGCATGAAATTGACACATATGTTTTTGGTCAACATGACCCTGAAAACCCCCCCCCATGGGGAAAACCAGTTTGGACTAGATGTATATAAAAGGCCTCAAAGAAAAATGTACAACACGAAAAACATTTACAAGTCAACCTGGTACAATAACAACCCTTCTCGGAAGCCTTGGAGTCCCTTGAAGATGTCCCTGCTAGCCTTTTGAAGAAAGGCGCCCTTTGCCTTGGTGCACCCCTCTTGCTTTGCTAGCCTTTGGTACTCTTCCCTTGTGTTTTTTCCTTTGCCTTTGAGATGCTTTTCCTTTTCCTTTGCCCACTTGATCCTTGGTGAAACCCTTGCCCTCTTGCCTTGGAATTAGCACCCTCTACACAAGTGTGCCCTCCTCCATGTCTTGGTGCGCACCTCTCCTTGGTGCACCCCTCCTCTAGAAATACCCAAACAAATGGAAGTGTGCCCTTAGCTTCCCACTAAGGCCTCCCCTCAAGCAATGCGCCCTTCCTCCTCCATTAATCCTCTCATAGATAAGGTGCGCCCTCCTTGAAGATGTGCGCCTCTCCTCTTCCAAGTGCGCCCTCAAGCTAAGAATGTGCTTTAGCTCATGTGAGTGCCTCCTCCTCCATGGAAGCACCTTCCTCCAAGATATGCGCCTTCCCTCACCTCAAATAGCAAACCCTCAACCTTGTGCGTCCTCCTCTCCTCAAGAAATGCGCCCAAGTGCTCTCCTCTCCTCTCAAGTGAAGAATGAATCTCATCTTTGCTCTATTCCCTCCTTTAGCCTCTCTTTTGCCAAACCCTAAAAGATCAATGGCCTAGATCCAATCTAGCCAAGTCTAATCAATGGGTGAGATCTAATCCAAAAATCTCACTTAGGAAACCCACTTTCCTTAGTTTTCTTTATGTCCTTTAACTCACCCACAAAGTGAATTAAATGTCACTTTAATGAATTAAGTGGCATATTTCACTTTTGACTTAAATCTCCGAAGTTAAAGTGAAATTAGAATCATAAAGTAAAGTAATGAGGGTAATAGTCTCCCCTTTGTGTTTAGAGACTCACAAACACAAGGGGACCACTTTCCAAGGTACCTAAATCTCAACACTCCCTCTTACCGAGGAAAGTGCCCTTCATCGCCAGTCTCATCCCTGTAGTGGACATGGTTGCATACTGGAAAATACTCGGTGAGTATGGTTGTACCCTGAACATAAAAAATGGTCTTTGACATAGATCTTCTCAATTTGTGCGATCTATAGATGGAAGTGCATCTCCACCTATCCAATATCACCTAGATCTTGGTATCAAACCAAAGATCTCAACCTTGGTCTCCCACCAAGGATTTCTACCTCCTAGCATCTTGCCAACGGTCACGTCCCTTGGCATCTTGCCAACAGTCACTTCCCTTGGCATCTCACCAAGAGTCACTCTCTTGGCATCTCACCAAGAGTCTCCCCCTCTTGGTATCTCACCAATAGTAACTGGATCTCGAGATCTCACCAAGATCCTCAACTTGGCCTCTCACCAAGTGACTTCCACCTTAAGTGGCTCCAGAACCCGATCTGCTCATTTATGTAGCCAAGTGAGGCTCGGGCCTCTATGGTGCCGTGTTTCTCCTCCTCATCAATATCTAATGCTCTGAAGCCCTTGCACCAACACTCTATCTTGACAACTATGAAACCGAAGTTGTCTCGAGTGGACCAGTCACCCCTGAAGATGTTGTCCTCCAAAACTGAGTCTGATCTCCCTCTGAATCACTACTATGAGTCAATAGGTCCTCCTCAACTCTGTCTCCCCACCTGACAATGGATGGTGTAACAACTGACAAAGAAATGGTGAATGCACACTCTCTCGCAAACTGTGCATTGAACTCAACCTGCTCTGTTGTCGCTGCAGAATCATCATGTTGCTTCTTCTTCTTCTTCTTGGGACACTATCATGCATAGTGACCCATATATCCACAAGCAAAGCATCTCACTATGCTCATGTCTCTCTCTTTCCTACCGTTACTCTGTTGTGGTTTGGCCCCTCCCTTGGGACCCTGTCCAGCACCTCTATCGGTCTTCTTCTTTCCCTTAGTCCACAGAGCAAGGTCCTCATCACCCTAGGTAATCCACTGTTGTCCTAAGGACTCTGAGGTGAGTCTTGTTTCCTCATGTATGAAATCATCCCAAAGTCTCTCCCAAGTAAGCATAACCTCTCGGGCAACAATGCGTCAAACAAATGAACCTCATGGTTTGGTAAAGTTGTTTAATGCTATCCTCACCATAAAGTCTGGGTCCACTATCTCTCCGTCGACTGCAACCTCATCTCTTATGTGAGTGAATTTGCCAAGGAATGATGTAACCGACTCGAAATCGAGCATCTGAATGCCCTTGAGCCTATCCTACAGAAACATCTTTTGGTTCTAGTTTGGACTCTGATAAATCTTGCATAAAGAATCCCACATCTCAAATGCATAGTCTTTACCAGTCAAATGTGGAATGGCGTGGTCTCTCACCCCGTCACAAATTGTCATTTTCGCCTTGATGTTCCTCTTCCTTAACTCTGCCGCCAACACAAGAGCAGTGACAAGAGGAATAACAACAGGAGTATGAACTATATCCCATAGTTCAAGGTCCTCTAAGGCGACAACGATCCTGGTCTTCCAAGGGGACCAATTGCTAGCTCCGTCTAGCCTATCTTTTGCCTGCATCTGGGACACTGACATGGTTGTCCACTAAAGCTCATACTGATGCTAAAACAACACAAGAACACTACCTCACTCATGTCAACACATGTGTGAAAAGAGGCAATAGAACTACAACCTCACTCCTAACAAAACATGTGTGATAAGAGGTTGTCAAAATCAGCCTCATTCCTGTCCACGCAGGTGTGATAAGAGGTTGTTCACAAGTGTCAAAAATCAGTTCTGCAACTATTAACAAATCTGCCCACAAACTCAGTCAACAAGCTGTCTAACAAATCTTCCCACTAAGTTTTCTCAAAACTGTCCACTTAATGCACTAGAAATCAACAAGTCTAGCCACCAAGGGCTCTGATACCATGAAGAGAAACGAGGTACTATCAAGCTGCTAAATCTGGTCTGTCTTTGATGAGGTTTTAGCTCTAAGTTTGACTTTCCAAAACTACCCTTTGCTGCCTTTTAGGACAACAAATTGTTTTGTTATTTTCTTCTGATAATTTTTGTGGTCAAGTGTCCTTTTGAGGTGCCCTTACAAGTGTTTTTTCATACCAATGATTAACACATACAATATAACTCAAAACACATAACACTCCTCTGAATCTTTAAAACTCTAAATGTTGATCTAACAATTCTAAGCATGCATGAAATTGACATATATGTTTTTGGTCAACATGACCCTGGAAAAAATCCCCCATGGGGAAAACCAGTTTGGAGTAGATGTATATAGAAGGCCACAAAGAAAAATGTACAACACGAAAAACATTTACAAATGAACCTGGTATAATAAAAACCCTTCTCGGAAGCCTTGGCGTCCCTTGAAGATGTCCCTGCTAGCCTCTCGAAGCAAGGCACCCTTTGCCTTGGTGCACCCCTCTTGATTTGCTAGCCTTTGGTCCTCTTCCCTTGTTCATTTTCCTTTGCCTTTGAGATGCTTTGCCTTTGCCTTTGCCCACTTGATCCTTGGTGAAACCCTTGCCCTCTTGCCTTGGAATTAACACCCTCTACACAAGTGCGCCCTCCTCCATGGCTTGGTGTGCACCTCTCCTTAGTGCACCCCTCCTTTAGCAAGACCCAAACAAATGGAAGTGCGCCCTTAGCTTCCCACTAAGGCCTCCCCTCAAGCATTGTGCCCTTCCTCCTCCATGAATCCTCTCATAGATAAGGTGCGCCCTCCTTGAAGATGTGCACCTCTCCTCCTCCAAGTGTGCCCTCAATCTAGGAATGTGCCTTAACTCATGTGAGTGCCTCCTCCTCCATGGAAGCACCTTCCTCCAAGCTATGTGCCTTCCCACACATCCAATAGCAAACCCTCAACCTTGTGCACCCTCCTCTCCTCAAGAAATGCGTCGAAGTTCTCTCCTCCTTTTCCTCTCCTCTCCTCTCAAGTGAAGAATGAATCTCATCTTTTCCCTATTCCCTCCTTTAGCCTCTCTTTGGCCAAACCCTAAAATATCAATGGCCTAGATCCAATCTAGCCAAGTCTAATCAATGGGTGAGATCTAATCCAAAAATCTCACTTAGGAAACCCACTTTCCTTAGTTTGCTTTATGTCCTTTAACTCGCCCACAAAGTGAATTAAATGTCACTTTAATGACTTAAGTGACATATTGCACTTTTGACTTAAATCTCTTAAGTCAAAGTGAAATTAGAATCATAAAGTAAAGTAATGAGGGTAATAGTCTCCCCCTTTGTGTTTAGAGACTCACAAACATAAGGGGACCACTTTCCAAGGTACCCAAATCTCAACACAGTCCAAGGGGAAGGGGGTAAGGTAAGGGTCCCGTATGGATCCCACAAATAGATCTTAGAGGAGAACCATGCACAAAGTCAAGGAATGGATTGAAGAGAAGCCTATATGTTTACCCAGAGAGTGCCCATTTCATTGCAAATAGTCTGATTAGCTTGGAAATCTGCATTAGTGTTGTTGTGACGAAGATCATGGAAGGGGAAGAACGAATGGAAGGCTTCCAACTCTTTGAAGATTCTTGTGAGTACGTTTCTAAGTTTCATGTCACTCGACAGAGTTTTTTACCCAGCATGGTTAATAACCCCTTTCAAATCCCTGGAGATTGAAATAGAGTTCAATCCTTGATTCCAAGCCAGAAGTAGACCTTGGAAGAGTACATATGTTTAGCTTAATTATTAGTTGTTGTGTCCAGGCTTCATGAGAAAGTGAATCTAATATTTCCTTGTGGAAAGAAGATAACCCCACCTGCTCCGCTCCTACCACCCCGAATATATTTAACTATTATTATATTAGTTTTTATTTATTTTAATTTCAAATTTATTAAATTAGAAAGAGTAATTTTAACTTTATATTACAAGAAAAGATAAAAACAACTATGTTTAAATATGTTGACACTTACAAAATTTAAATATGTTTGTTTAAGTTTATGTTCGGCTTTTTTTTTATTATTAGAAATTGGATTTTTACTTTAATTTACTATCTGATAATAAAAAAATGTGAGTTGCTTTCATTTTGGATTATAAGGTTTAAGTGTTTCTTTCATTGTTAATAGATTGTACAGTGCAAATTTATCATAGAAAATGAAATATAAATTATATATATGGAAGCGTGTATGTCTAGATTATCATGTATGTCGGTTTTAGTGGACGTTAATCATCATCATCATCATCACTAAGTAAAATGTCTAGATTATTGTGTGTAAACATATTAGTCTAAATCAATAGCTTTTTGTAATTTTAATATTTATATTTACATATAAATTTAATGTAAATTCATACTAATTAATATGAATTAATAAAATATATATTTTTATTTTAAAAGTTTAATATTATAACATATTTATAAAATAAAGTTAAAACTCATTTATATAATTAGATTATTTTTTAAATTTAAATTAGAAAAATATTTAAATTATTTTTTAAAATAAAAAGAAAGTGATTTTCAAAATTTTTATTTAAAGGAACAAATTAACAAGTCCATACATATTAGTGTAAGCTAACAATTTTTTTTAATATGTATATTACATATAAATTTGTTTTAGTCAATATTATTGTGGATCTATGTGAATCATTATAAATTAATGAAATATACATAATCATTAAAACTTAATATTATAACATATTCATAATAAGATAATTTATTAAAATTACTAGATAAATTTTTAAAATTAAATTTAAAAATTATATAAAATTATTTTAAAAAATAAATGAAGTAAAATTACTTTGTTATATAAAAAAGAAAAAAGAAGAGAGTGATTTTCAAAGTTTTTTTTTTATATAAGGAGGATTTTAAGTGTGGGCTCTGCCATGGGTGGCAAAAGAGAGGTTTTTGAATTTTTTTTTATCTTATGTATGCTAATTCGACATAAAATCACCAATGTGATTGATACAACAGTTTATTAGTAATGCATGGCCGCCGTTTATTAGTAATGCATGGCCCACACACACTAGAGGGTCAATAACACAAAATAACACTTTTTATATGATGGTGTTCTCAATGGTGCATAATGCATTTCCGAGGGATGCTCATTTTCAAAAATGATTGAATGGTGTGTAGAACTTTAAATGAGGCACCATAAATAATGCTCCACGTTACTTAAAGCACATTGATTTTAGCATCCATGATTTGTCTTTAATATTAGCTGGACAATGCACTTATTATTGCATGACACACCATTTTACTTTTTAAACATAGTGTTACCCTCGTCAATCCTTCATTGTCTTTGATCCGGATCTTTAACTTAGCTAGTCAATGATTTGATTACTTGAAAAGAGTATGAAAACCAAGACAAAAGAAATACATAAAGAGATTATGAGCAATAATGAGCAGCAAAAGAATGAGAAAAACACAACGAGATGATGACAGAGTTCACCCAATGTGGGTTGCGTCTTCGGGTCCACGTCCAATGTGAGTAGCCTCTTTTATTATAATGCAAAAATGACCGATTACATCAACAAGTCCTCAACTCAAAGTTGGTCTTCTTCTTCGCTGCAACATAATGGCTTCCAAAAGCCTTTTCAAACTATCTCTCCCCTTTTCTAATCTCCAAGAGGGCTTACAAAGCTCATATATCTCTCCAATTACAAAAGAATGCAACTTTAGCTATACAAATCTCACACTCGGGCCCCGAGGTCGAACCCGCGGGCTGTTGGGATTTTTCGTCCATATGATACTTTGAAATCAAAGCAAATTTTTTTGAACTATACGCCAAGAAATAATAGTTTGGCGCATTGGCAAGTGGATAGACGTGGGGTTGTTTTTGGCGAGGACGTCGCGGGGTCAAGCCCGTAGACCTCCCCTCTATGGAATATATGATAAGATTAACTTTAAGTATAGAACATCCAACGATATATACCAAGCGGTTCTCTTGGTTGGTTGGTTAAGTTGTTGTGATCATAGCTTGGAGGTCGAGGTTCAATTCCAACAGACGACCCTTTGTCTTATTTGACATAGAACCTTCTTGAATAATCAGAGGCTACCATGTGGCAGCCTCTAATTATCCCATGTCCCATTGATAACATGCCATCTGCTGACTGGATGCCATGTCACCTGTTGGCTGGACTGCTAACTAGACTGCCATGTCACCTTCCTCTGCCACATGTTATGTATGGATTGGTATGTGTCACCTTGTGCAGACTTCCACGTCATCTTGTAGGGACTACCATGTCATCTCATACACACTACCATGTGTCCTCCTATGGGGTTTCCATGTGTCACCTCTGTCCTTCCATTTTTCCTTATTTGGAAAAAACTTTAGAACGTAATATCTTCTTCATACGAAGTCTATTTGAGCTCATTCAAACAATGTCGAAAATCTCTCATCAAGCTCTTCACGATGGAAACCTTTGCATTGAGTTTTGAGACCTTTGAATTTTAAGGTATTTTGGATCCTCCTTGATCAATCCTCCCCATTGAGAAGCTTTTGGACCACCAAAAGGTTTTCATTCAAACACTAAGTGAGGGTAATGCCTCCCCAATTGACCTGTATATGTCCCCCATACTCAGACCATTTGGCTCATTGTAACAAACTGAGTAACAAGGATGAAAACTGAAATAATGATGCTAACATAATCAAACATTCTCTTTCTTTCACATCTACTTACATTCAACGTTTCCACTACTAATGATCTGAAAAGATCTTTTAAACGACAATGGCTGAGTTAATTTGCATGAGTTAAATTACCATTTAGGAAATGAATGAAAGATGAAGAATTAAAGAGGAAACATAGAAGTCATAAGATAATATACAGATCTGAACATAAGCATGAAGAACAAGAAACCATAAAACACCAAAAGTTATAATGGAGTTCGGCAATCTCGCCTACGTCTCCGGACCTTTGTCTCAGTGGGTGAGGCTTTTTTATTTCTGTTCAAAGCTTTAAAAGGAAATCATCACAGTGCCAAAAGGATTACAAACTAATTTGGTCTTGTTCTACCAAATCTCTAGAACCCAACAAAACCAACAACACTGAAATAAGATGAACAAAGCTCCCAAAAATGGCCCGCAAATGTGCTCTCCTCAATGGATTCCCTGCATAAAAATGGCTTTGGCTCAATAATTCTTCAACATAAATATGTTTTGAACCTCCTCAATGGCTTCAAGAACCTCTGTTTTATATAGACTAGAAGTGGGTAACAACCTCCCAACTTCTCCCCAAGATCTGGCCTAAAAAAGGGCCCAATATCCCCCAAAAATGACCAAAATCTCCTCGAACTGTTGAGAAAATCATTAAAAAATCATAATATAATGTATAATACCCAAAAATGGCATAAATTCTGGGCACAGCCCCAAACTACCGCGCTCCTAGGCATATGGGCACACACCATGTGGCCAGGTGCTAAATTGTTGTGCGCTGGCCCCTGGTCATAAGGTGGCACATGTGGCCACGTCTGATTCCTCCAAGCACTCTAATTCGTTAGACCCTCAGTTGAATGGCCCCTGGTTATGCGGCCTGGTCGGCATGCTAGCCCGACCGACCAGGCACTAACCCCTTTTAAGCGCTAACAACGACATATGGTGTATACATAGGACCGTGATATATGTGCTAGAGCTAGGGCCAATACATATCTGCACCAACATGATAGATTATATGGCATGCTCGTGTGTTGGGGGCTAGCGCTAGGCCCCAACCCTTTAGTCCCCTGCTTGACAAATATTTTGAGCTTAAACATATGTTTTAGACCTTTGGTAATAGGATCCACCGTGGGCGGGTTGGCCAACTCGACCCTCCTAATACACTAGCCCAGACGAGAAGTCACGGGTTCGAATCCCATAGACCATAAACTTTTACCATACCAACCAACCAATGGAGGGGTGCCATGTGGCAGCCTAGGACTGGACCACGTGGCACCATGCTATTCGTCGAACACATGCCACGTGACAATCGCCTATTCATCCACATATGTTATGTGTCTGCTCTGTCACCTGCCACTGTACCTGCCATGTTTTACACGTGTCGTACGGACGTGCCATGTCAGCTGTACGAACGTGCCACATCAGCCGTACGAACATGCCGCGTTAGTCATATGGACGTGCCACGTGTCACCCTTGCAGTGGTGAGATGTGTCACTCCCCGACTCATCCACTAGTCTTCCCACGTCAACACCAACTGTACCCTTCAATGTCAGTTGTATGACTGCACGACTTGTACAGTCAGTTACCACATGGCACTGTACGAAATGTATGGACTGTACAGTCATCAAATTTTTGCTTGTTTGGCAAAACAAACAGATCGCGATATTTGGAGCATATGATGTCCGTTTGAGCCCGTTCAAGTTGTGTTGGGTTCGTATCGATGAGGCCTACACACATGTCCATTTTGAATCCATTCTGATCACTTTGATTTTTAGGCCTTCTTGGACCCAATTTGGTCCTGAGATCCAATTTTGGATCACACCTCCCCACTAAAGACCTTTTGGTCCTCCAAAAGGTTATTGACCAGTCATCAAGTGCGGGATAGGCCACCCCACTTGTTCCATGTCTTTAAACTCTGTCCTGTGCACCTGTCTCATCAAGATCAACTGTAAAACAACCATGATAACTAACAACATATTGTTAGCCATTTGTATCCTGTCACATCTTACTGAAACCACTATCATCCATGTTGACAACATTACTAATGATAACATCAAAAATATGAATGAAAATGAGCTAATATGTTTGTAATACTTGCATGACATTATCTTATCTTGAAGGAAAGTATGATTGATCTTCCATTCTACAATCATCTCATGTTCTTGTTTAAGATCAATTACTTGATTTGAAACAATTATAGATGTGTTGCTTGCTTCAGTTGTCTTTCTTAATTGTTCCATTGTTTGAAGAGATTTATTTGCCTTTAAATGATGAGCATGCACAACATATTCTTGACCTGCTTTCGTTAAGTGATATTGATTCTTTTCCTTGTAGAAGATTGCTTTACGATCATACAAGTAAGGACTGCCTAAGACCATTCCACATTCATTGAGTGGCACCGCATCACATGTTACCTCGTCCACAAACTTAGATGAAATTGCAAACTTAAATGTGCATTGCTTTGTTATGTGCAATTGATGATTGTTGCTTATCCATTTAAGTGTGTAAGGCTTATGATGCATTTGAGTGTTTAATCCGAATTGTTTAACCAATTCCTCTGAAATCAAGTTAGATTGAGATCCACTATCTATCAATGTGTCGACCTTGGTATGCCTCATAATGACCCTTAAGTGAAACAATTTACTTCTAGAATCATATCCATCACCAAGTTTACCTGTCAAACCAACCAATGAGACTTTTGATTCATCACCTGAATCCGATCCCAAGTATGTTGGTCGTGTTGCTGCTGCAACAATTTTCCTCCCTTTCCTTTCTTTGAATCACTTCGATCTCTTCTCGGGATGCAATTTCCAACAACGGTCCTCATCCTGCCCCTATTTCTTGCAATGCTTGCAAGAGGGCTTCTCTTCCTTTCTTGTCACTGGATTTGCCTTTTTTCCATTCCACCTCTTTTTGTCATCTTTTCTTGAAGACGATTCCCCTGATACACCAACCCTTATTTTCCCTGCTTCAATGTATGTAGCTTGAACAAAAACCTCATCAAGATTAGTAGGTCCAAACATGAATACAATGTTACGAATATGTGCAGGTAAACCTCCTATATACTTCATAAGAGTTTCTTGGGTATGTAAAGGAACATTTAACATCAATGCCATTTTACGAAATCCATATGTGTATGTCGCTTTATTAGCTTAAGATCTTTCCATTCAATTAAAGCCTTCTCTTTATAACCCAAAGGATATAATTGCTTTCTAAGTGCTGAAACAAAAACTTTCCATGATGGAAATACATTACCCACTTGTTGTGTGCCATTTTGCAACTTGTTTTGCCACCAGATGAGTGTTTTGCTTGCAAGTCTAAGCGATGCCAACTTGATTTGAGTTGCTTCATCCTTGATTTGTTGCACATTGCCATAAACCTCCATTTTTCTAATCCAATTATCAGGTCTCTCTGCATTGACTTCACCATCATACATAGGTAATTCAAATTTCACATCAAGTTTTAATAAAGTCATTTCATGTTTATGTTTATGGACATGTTTTCTGGCAATGGATTTAGAACTTGAACTTGAAGAAGAAGGACAAGAAGGAGGTGAAGGAGGAATTTGAGGAGGATCCTCTCCTTCTTCACTTTTGAACTCTGAAGATTCACCTAGATTTGGTCTCTTTCATTCCAAGTAATCCTCATACAAAACCTTCATCATCTCTAACATGGCAAATAAAGTTTTTCGAAACTCTTTTTCAACATGAGAAAGTCCCTCTTTCGATGCCATCTTCTCACTTTGAGAAGTTCTCTCTCAATCCAATCAATGGATTCTCTTCCACAAGCTCGCTTTCACCATGATCTGGGTAACAATCTCCCAACTTCTCCGCAAGATCTGGCCTAAAAAAGGGCCCAATATCCCCCCAAAATGACCAAAATCCCCTCAAACTGTTGATAAAATCATTAAAAAATCATAATATAATGTATAAAACCCAAAAATGGCATAAATTATGGGCACAAACCCCAAACTCCCATGCTCGTGGGCATATGGTTGCCCACCAAGTGGCCATGCGTTGAACTGTTGTGCGCTGGCCCTTCCGTGCCTAGCCCTGGTCATAAGGTAGCCCATGTGGCCACGTCCGGTTCCTCCAAGCGCTTTAATCCGTTAGACCCTCGATTGAATGGCCCTTGGTTATGCGCCCTGGTCGGCGAGCTATCCCGACTGATCGGGCACTAACCCCTTTTAAGCGCTAACAACGACATATGGTGTATACATAGGACCGAGATATATGTGCCAGAGCTAGGGCCAATACATATCTACGTCAACGTGATAGATTATATGGTATGGTCATGTGTCGGGGGCCGGGGCTAGGCCCCAACCCTTTAGTCCCCCGCTTGACAAATATTTTGAGCTTAAATATATGTTTTATACCTTTGGTAATAGGATCCACCGTGGGCGGGTTGGCTAGCTCGACCCTGCCAAGACACTAGCCCAGACGAGAAGTCATGGATTTGAATCCCATAGACCATCAACTTTTACCATACCAAACAACCAATGGAGGGGTGCCACGTGGCACCATGATATTCGCCGAACACATGCTACCTGTCAATCACCTATTCATTCACATCTTCCACGTGTCTTCTCTGTCACCTGTCATGTGTCTTACGGATGTGCCACATCAGCCGTATAGACGTGCCATGTGTCACCCTTGCAGTGGTGACACATGTCACTCCCTGACTCGTTCACCTGTCTGCCCACGTCAGTGCCAACTATACCCTTCCACGTCATCTGTACAAGCGTACGTCTTGTACAATCAGCTGCCACATGGCACTATACGGACTGTACAATCATCAAATTTTTGCCTATTTGGAAAAACAAACAAATCATGATATCTAGAGCATACAACATCCATTTGAGCCTGTTCAAGTTGTGTTGGGTTCGTATCGACAAGGCCTACACACACTTCTATTTTGAAGCCATTATAAGCACTTTGATTTGTATGCCTTCCTGGACCCAATTTGGTCCCGAGATCTAATTCTGGATCACACCTCCCCACTAAAGACCTTTTGTTCCTCCAAAAGGTTACTGACCAGTCATCAAGTGTGGGATAGGCCACCCCACTTGTTCCCTGTCTTTAAACTCTATCATGTGCACCTGTCTCATCAAGATCAACTGTAAAACAACCATGATAATTGACAACATATTGTTAGCCATTTGTATCGCGTTACATCTTACTAAAAGCACTATCATCCATGTTAACAACATTACTAATGATATCATCAAAAATATGACTGCAAATGAGATAATATGTTTGTAATACGTGCACGACATTAGCTTATCTTGAAGCAAAGTGTGATTGATATTCCATTCTACAATCATCTCTTGTTCTTTCTTAAGATCAATTACTTGATTTGAAACAATTATAGGTGTGTTTCTTGCTTGAGTTGCCTTTCTTAATTGTTCCATTGTTTGAAGATATTTATTTGCCTTTTAATGATGCACATGAACAACACATTCTTGACCTGCTTTGGTTAAGTGATGTTGATTCTTTTCCCTGTAGAAGATTGCTTTACGATCATACAAGTAAGGACTGCCTAAGACCATTCCGCATCCATCGAGTGGCACCACATCACATGTTACCTCGTCCACAAACTTAGATGATATTGCAAACTTAAATGTGCATTGCTTTGTTATGTGCAATTGATGATTGTTGCTTATCCATTTAAGTGTGTAAGGCTTATGATGCATCTGAGTGTTTAATCCAAATTGTTTAACCAATTCCTCTAAAATCAAGTTAGATTGAGATCCACTATCTGTCAGTGTGTCGACCTTAGTATGCCTCATAATGACCCTTAAATGAAACAATTTACTTCTAGAATCATATCCATCACCAAGTTTACCTGTCAAACCAACCAATGAGACTTTTGATTTATTACCTGAATCTGATCCCAAGTCTGTTGGTCGTGTTGCTGCTGCAACTGTTTGCCTCCCTTTCCTTTCTTTGAACCACTTCGGTCTCTTCTCGGGATGCAATTGCCAACAACAGTCCTCATCATGCCCCTCTTTCTTGTAATGTTTGCAAGAGGGTTTCTCTTCCTTTCTTGTCACTGGATTTGCCTTTTTTCCATTCCACCTCTTTTTGTCCTCTTTCCTTGAAGACAATTCCCCTGATACACCAACCCATGTTTTCCCTGGTTCGATGTATGTAGCTTGAACAGAAACCTCATCAAGATTAGTAGGTCCAAACATGAATACATTGTTACAAATATATGCAGGTAAACCTCCTATATACTTCATAAGAGTTTCTTGGGTATGTAAAGGAATATCTAACTTCAATGCCATTTTACGAAATCCATCTGTGTATTCTTGCACTGTTTGTCCCTTTCTTAGTTTAAGAGATTGCCATTCAATTAAAGCCTTCTCTTTATAACCCAAAGGATATAATTGCTTTCTAAGTGCTGAAAAAATAAACTTGCCATGATGGAAATACATTACCCACTTGTTGGGTGCCATTTTGCAACTTGCTTTGCCACCAAATGAGTGTTGTGCCTGCAAGTCTAAGCGATGCTAACTTGATTTGAGTTGCTTCATCCTTGATTTGTTGCACATTGCAATAAACCTCCATCTGTCTGATCCAGTTATCAAGTCTCTCTGCATTGACTTCATCATCATACATAGGTGATTCAAATTTGACATCAGGTTTTAATAAATGTATTTCATGTTTATGTTTATGGACATGTTTTCTGGCAGTGGATTTAGAACTTGAACTTGAAGAAGAAGGAGAAGAAGGAGGTGAAGGAGGAATTTGAGGAGGATCCTCTCCTTATTCACTTTTGACCTTTGAATATTCACCTAGATTTGGTCTCTTCTGTTCCAAGTAATCCTCATACAAAACCTTCATCATCTCTGACATGGTGAAGAAAGTTTTTCTAAACTCTTTCTCATCATGAGAAAGTCCCTCTTCCGATGCCATCTTCTCACTTTGAGAAGTTCTCTTTCTCAATCCAATTGATGGATTCTCTTCCATAAGATCGCCTTCAACATGATTCACTTTTTCCCGGCTAATCATGCAAACTCAAAATGCAAACGTCAACTAGCTCTGATACCACTTGATCCGAAAAGATCTTTTAAATGACAATGGTTGAGTTAATTTGCATGAGTTAAATTACCATTTAGGAAATGAATGAAAGAGGAAGAATTAAAGAAGAAACATAGCAGACATACGATAATATACAGATCTGAACATAAGCATGAATAACAACAAACCATAAAACACCAAAAGTGATAACGGAGTTCGACAATCTTCCCTACATCTCCGGGCCTTTGTCTCAGTGGGTGAGGCTTTCTTATTTTTGTTCAAATCTTTAAAAGAACATCATAATAGTGCCAAAAGGATTACAAACTAATATGGTCTTGTTCTACCAGATCTCTAGAACCCAACAAAACTGACGGCACTGAAATCGGATGGACGAAGCTCCCAGAAATGGCCCTCAAAGGTGCTCTCCTCAATGGCTTCCCTGCATAAAAATGGCCTTGGCTCAATAATTCTTCAGCATAAACATGTTCTGAACCTCCTCAACGGCTTCAAGAACCTCTGGTTTATATAGAATATAAGTGGGTATCAAAATCCCAACTTCTCCACAAGATCTGGCCTAAAAAAGGGCCCAATATCCCCCCAAAATGACCAAAAGCCCCTCAAACTTCTCATAAAATCATTAAAAAATCATAATATAATGCATAAAACCCAAAAATGGCATAAATTCTGGGCGCAGCCCCCAAACTCCCGCACTCCTGGGCATATGGGTGCCCACCACATGGCTAGGCGCTAAACTACTGTGTGCTGGCCCCTTCGTGCCTGGCCCCTGGTCTTAAGGTGGCCCATGTGGCCACGTCTGGTTCCTCCAAGTGCTTTAATCCATTAGACCCTTGGTTGAATGGCCCCTGGTTATGCGCCCTGACTGACCGGGTGCTATCCCCTTTTAAGCGCTAATAATGACATATGGTGTATACATAGGACCGAGATACATGCGCCAGAGCTAGGGTTGATACATATCCGCGCTAACGTGATAGATTATATGGTTTGGTCATGTGTCGGGGGCTGGGGCTAGGCCCCAACCCTTTAGTCCCCCGCTTGACAAATATTTTGAGCTTAAATATATGTTTTAGACCTTTGTTAATAGGATCCACCGTGGGAAAGTTGGCCAGCCTGGCCCTGCCAAGACACTAGCTTGGATGAGAAGTCACGGGTTCGAATCCCGTAGACCATAAAATTTTACCTTACCAAACAACCAATGGAGGGGTGCCATGTGGCATCCGAGGACTAAGCCATGTGACACCATGCTATTCGTCGAACACATGCCACGTGTCAATCGCCTATTCGTACACATATGCCATGTGTCTACTTTTTCATCTGCCACTGTACCTGCCATGTTTTCCATGTGTCATACAGAAGTGCCACGTCAATCATACAGATGTGCCATGTGTCACCCTTCCAGTGGTGACACGTGTCACTCCCTGACTCATCCACTTGTCTGCCCATGTAAGCGCCAAATGTACCTTGCCACGTTAGTTGTACGATCGTACATCCTATACAATTAGCTTCCATGTGGCACTGTACGAACTGTACAGTCATCAAAATTTTGCTTGTTTGGCAAAATGAACAGATCATGATATATGGAGCATACGATGTTCGTTTGAGCTTGTTCAAGTCGTGTTGGGTTCGTATCGACGAGGCCTAAGCACACGTTCGTGCTGAAGCCATTCTGAGCACTTTGATTTTTAGGCCTTCTTGGACCCAATTTGGTCTCGAGATCCAATTCTGGATCAACTAACCATGCACAACACATCAACATGAATAGTGAACACATAGATACTACTAAAAATGAATTAGCAACTCCCTATTCTTCTTAACAGGATCTTTGATACTTGCATACAATGACTCCTCATGTGACAACTTTGGAGAATCCTAAAAAACTTCATAGCTAGGAACAAACTTAACTATTTCATTATTACAGTCAAGACCACACCCTTCAATTGCTTTTGCATATATGATAGACACATTCTTACTTGCATTCACAATCCTTTTTAGTTGTCCTATAGTTACAAGAGAAGGATCACTTTTCATGTGATGAGCTCTTACAATATACTTAATTCCATCTTTAATGAGATGGTACTTGTTCTCCTATTTGAGGAAAATGGTTTTTTCTATCATACAAGTAAAGGCTTCTTAATACAATACCACATATGTCAAGAGGAACCACAACTAGTTAAACCTCATCAACAAATTTAGAAGTGATAACGAATCTAAGTTTACATTGTCTAGTTATTTGTAACTTTGCATTATCACATACCCAACCGAGAGCATAAGGGTTCTTATGAGGTTTTGTTTCCAATCCTAATTTCTTGACAATTGCTTCAGATATCATATTTACTTGGGAACCAGTATAAAAAAGAGTATCAACTTTTATATGCTTAGTTATCACCCTTATATGAAAAATCTCACTTCTTGTTCTTTCAGAATTAGGAGATGGAATTGAAGAGCTTGGAATAACATGAGAAAATAGTATACCTTGCAGTCCTACAACTGTGATTTGTGTTTCATYACTTGGTTCAGACCCCAAAGCTTGTTGAATTGTGGAAACAATCTTTCGCTTTCCTTTGCCTCCAAACCTTTTAGGCCTTAACTCATGATGCAATTTCCAACAATGATCTGCATCATGTCCTCTTTTCTCGCAATGAGAGCATTGTTGATGCAAAATATTGCGCAACAAGAATCCTTCTTGAAAAATATTGCAATGCATTATATTATTTCTATTACTATATTATCTAGCTAGTAGATGGGACCCCTTAGAGAAGCTGCATTAAGTTGATTTCGCTCCTTGTTTGTTTTGAGAAAGAAAGGTGATCTGCAAACAATTGGTTAAATTAAAATACATCGTGGTATTTTATTCTTCTTATACGCATGAATGGTTTCTTCGTTAGAGACTTAGGATACTCCCTATCCTCATATTGCATTGAATATGTTATCACCATGAATAAAAGAAAGAAAAGGAAAATGAAAGGCCTTTCATGCCAGAATTATAACACTTATGATTATAAGGTTTTAGTTTATATATTTTAACATGGCTTGTGACATATTTAAAAAAAAAAAGGTGGAGTGGTCAATTTATTCCATGCACATATATATATCACATATGATATCATACAAGGTTGTCATATGCAAAGTGTGAATGAACCCGACTTAGAGTTAAATTCTTAAATGTTATGGGTATCATACTGCATGTTGCTCGATTGGTAAGTTGATATGGATGATATATAAGAAGTGACAATTTACAATACTTATGAATGTGGTATATTGCTTTGATATGGTTGTGGGCTTGACACATAGTATCAAGGCTCGATTTGAAGTCCGAGTTGGAAAGTAAGTGCTTTCCACCATGTAAGTGTTGGTTGGCTATCGTGAAAGGTTCGTGAGTCTTGATGAATGTTGAGGCGACGTGAGAGTTAATGCACTCTAAGGCTACCACCTTTTGCATTGTTTCTTGTTGGAAATGGCATGTTGTTGTTAGTCCCAGGTTTGTAGATTCTAAGGCTATGGTGGTTGGATAACGATGTTGGGCCTGACTCTCATGGCTATTTAGCTTACTTCGACAGGCATGGACATTTTCGACTTCTTTGGTATCGATATCTTGATTTGTTTTGATAAATTTTGAATATTGGCTCAAGTTATTTGCATGCAGTGTGTTTGTTATGAGAATGAGTCTCTGTTGGATTTTGATGTTGTGTATGGTAAATTATTTGTTTTGACGTTGATGCGGAAAAAAAAAGTTACCAGGGAGAAATCTCAACCTGGGTTTTGCATTTAAATAATTTTTACAATAAAGTTATAAGAGCTTCAGATGAAGAAAACAATCTATCATTGTTATTTGAGTTTGGGTTTTTATGGATATGACATGTTGTTAGGCACCGTGGGTTCCTTGTTAAGACTGTGTATTCTGTTCTCAAAACAAAATCAAATGGAAGTTTGCAGTGAAATCCTAGCCTTCTCGTCTTAATTGTCTATGTATCTCGTTCTAAAAGCAATGATAAACATTTTGAAGGGCTCACTGTAATATCAGTTCAATTTATTGTAATGATGGTTGGGGCATATGGGTATAGTTCGATTAATGGCTCACACATATTTCACGCCCCTATTGGCCTAATCCACCAACAGATTTTATGTTACAGTGTTATGACTTTGAAGAATCTCGAAACCTAGGGTTTTGACTTATACTCCTATCTCAACCTGGTTACTTTGGAATTCAAATATATAACCCTACCTTCAGTCTCCACGACTTTATCACCATTTTGAATTGCATGTTGGAAGTGTTGGTTGGAAGTGATAAACCTGTGTGTGAAGTTGGCTTCGTATCTTGTGCTGGTATTTGGTTGACATATTGGCTTTAAGTCTCATTTTTGCAAATACTTTCAAAGGGAAATTACTCTTTTAAAAACATAGTTCTATAGTTGACATATATATGCAAAATATATTTATCAACATAAGATGGGAATAGTTTTGTGTCATGGGATGGATTCATTTTGTTATTGTGGTTATACTATTTTGGAAAATAGGGTTTAAATGGTTAAAATTTAAAAGTTTGAATATGATTATCTCTACAAGAAATTATAAGAAGAGCTTTCACGGTGTTGTTGATATATTTTAATGAACTTAACTCTCAAGAATACAAAGGAAGAAAACACAGAGTTTTATTTTGAAGGTTGGAATTGATCATATGTGTTGATGTTTGATGGATGATATTTGTATGTGGAAAGAACAATGATCATTATCATTTCCCTCCATAATTTCATTTTACGCAAATTATAAAGCCCTCATTTTTTCCCAAAATCATTTTATTTTTCCATGTTCTATTCCAAAACAAATATGATTTTAAAGAAACTCTGTAATTGGAAAAGGAAGTTCTGAATTAGAACAATGAGCATTATTAACAAGACTTATAGTCGAGTATGAAGATGGACTGATTAAAATGGCTTGATTAAGAATGAGTTTTATTTAGAACAATAATCATTTATTTCCTTTTCATAAATAACACTTTTCGTTCATTATAAATCCAAATCACATCCCATAATTTCATTGAATATCCATGTTCTAGATAATGGCAATTGTGGGTTTTAATTGGAAGAATGACTATGATTATTGTATACAGAGAAATGGATTAATGGCATGCATGCTTGTGCGTTAAATAATGAGAGACAATGTTTTGAGTTTATCTTTAGACAAAGTTAATTGGTGGTTGATTAGTCTTAAATGTTTTATATTCTTATCTAAGTTTTCTTGTAGACAATCAGTTTCTTTAGCAGAGGTAGCAATGGCAGACGCGGGGGTAGAAACAATTTTTGGCAAAGGGGTAATAGGACACCTAGATTCTCCATTCACTTTGATGTCGATCCTCAAGAGTTAAATCAACTATTTCAAGCTAGGTTCTTCAACTTGGTGGGTCAAGGATTATTCCAGCCACATCTTAGACCACAAACACCCCCTTACCAACCTCATCAAAATATTTCAGGTTTCCATATTCCACCTCATGTCTGACTTCAGCTAAAGGTCCTCGTTAATGATGGTTGGCAAGACATTGCCAACCAAACTGCAGTCCATCATCATGGTTGGCCTACAATTTCATTACCACTGCCTCCTCCACCTCCACATAACCATCATGCCCAACAAATTGATCATATTTCATCTCCTTCTCAGTCCTCACATGCAAGTGAAAAACTGAAGACAACCATCCCTGAACCTTTGTCAAGAAAAGGTAAAAAGGTGCTCATTCATGCCAAGTCCTCTAGTGACTCCTCCCAACCAATTACCTCTCATGCCAAGCAGGATAATGAACATTCTCCAGCTCTTAGTGAAGTTCATCCTCATGTGTCCAATAAGACAAGCAATGAGAATATCAACTCTACAAACAGAGTAGAAAAGGCAACAAACAGTGGGAAAAAAACAAGTTGCTTCTCATAGTAAATATGGCTTTTGATTATGGATGGACAATTTGTTATGTAATTTTCAGATAGCTTGGTACTATTATCTTCATTTTTGGACAACGAGTCCTATTTATTTTTGTGGTGGAAAAGTACATTTATATATATTTATACGTGTGTGTGTGTGTGTGTGGATAATTTTGGGGAGACGCAAGGGGATATTGAAGTGATTGTTATGTGTGTATTTATGAGGTGGTGTGATTTATTTAAAAAATAAATTATGGAGCAACAAGGAGGGAATAAAAGTTAAAAAGAGATTAGGGGTCCCACCTATTAGTTATTATTTAATGAACCATTTATTATTATTATTATTATTATTTGTCCCTAGTTAATATAAATTCTATTATGACTTAACTAATGGTAGTTTGAAACTACCACAACTTCTTTTGAGGAAGATAAAAGTTGATCAAAGGAAGGGACAAAGGGAGAGAGAACAAGGAAGAATTTTCTGATATAAGGTCTACTCTTATTCTTGTGAGATTACTTACTTTCATTCATTATGAGTTATCTTTGAGTCTTAACCTTCTTGTTGACACGATGGTCTTATTGAAGATTGCATGATTCAAGGATTGAGATATATATTTCAACATCTTATTTGTGAAAGGTTGATCATATGACCTTGATAGTTTGTGTATTCTGATTTGTATATGAATTAGATTTCATTACTGATAGGAAATATTTTTCAGAGTTAGTCAATGATATTTTCGTGGCTAAGTTGATCCAAACTTCTAGTCTCAATCCTCTTTTGTTGTTAGAGTCTTTTTGTATGGTGCCCATTGAAGATCTCTAAATATGATCTTGGTCCATATCATCATAGGGATTTGAAAAGGGGTTATGATTGTAATTCAGAATGAAAAATATTAATAAAATCACTTTGTTGATTTTGGTCTCACATGTGTATTTTCTAATAATATTTTCAGATTTGAATTTCATTTGTTCCTTAATCATAAAACACAGTACATATACATTTATCACTTTCTTCTTTTTCACTGTTTAATTATAAAAGACAACATTGATTCCTTGTACTTATTGCTCGAGAATCAATTGATAATTTTGTCTTGGGCTACAAACCTTGAGTGATAATCCCAACTATCTTACCTTAGCCTAGTAAGATTCGAAAATGTTGGAGTGAGGTTCCTCATACCTTTTCCTCAACATTTATTTGGCGACCATACTGGGGAGATCTTTCCATATCTCTCTGGTTGTTGTACTTTATTTGTGTAATTAATTTTTTTTGTTTCCTATTCTTATTTTGGTTTTAATTGATTGTTTCCATGATTGTACTTGTTACTAGACATCCCAATATTGGTGATGGTCTTGACGATCAAACTAGCATTTCTTTGACCCTATTCAATGCCATTTTAGAAACTGCTAACACTCGTGCTAAACTCCACCGTTCTTGGGGAGTCATTTTCGAAGATATTAGAATACGTGAACAGTGGGAAGCCTGACAAAGGCAACCCAAAAATCAGCCTCCTCATTGAAACATTTTGCACATTTCCTCTAGATCTCATATTTCTCGAAGAAAAAGAAGGTTGTCACCTGAGAATTTTCCTATATCTGAAATAGGAAGGAGAAAGGTTGTCATACAAAGCTAACAAACTTCTCTTCGTCGGACTTTATCTGATTCAACGAGTTCCACTCTCCATGCAATTTCCTTCACTTTAAATATGAAATATTATGGTGGCAGTAGTGGTACGAGAGGTTCCTCCTCTTCAAATCCTTCAGCTTCATCTGTAATCAATAGTATTTATAACCATCAAATTCCAATTCAATCTACAACTAATCCGACAAAAGGCATTAAAACATGTGACTTATTTCAATTCGACGAAGATGCTAACACCACCCCGTTGCACATATCTTATCCCTTGAATCTTACGCGAGTTGCCCAACCCCTTCCAAAGTTTAAGAATCATTTGCCTAAGTTTTCAGGAAATGGCACTATTACCACAAAGGAACACTTGGTAGCCTTTTCTGACACATGACATAATATAGGGGCGAACGAAAATGATACTTGTATGCGCTTATTTGTCAACTCTCTTGAAGGGAAGGTTGTTTTGGATTTTTTTGACTTACCTCCAAAAATATTTTCTACGTGGGAAGAATTGGTCTATTGGTTTAAATCTACATATGAACAACCTAAAAGCCCAACTGATTAATTAAGGGAATATAATAATATTACTTATAACAACAATGAAACTATTAAATCATTCAATCTTCGTTTCACTAAGTTGTATAATCAAATTCCTAAATTGATCCGCCCCCAGAACCAAGTTGCTTTCATGCATTATTACAATGCTTTACCCTCTTCCTATCACCACAGATTGGAAGAAAAGGCTATAGATAACCTTAGATATGCACTTCAAACTTGTCTCGAGTACGAAGAAAAGTTAGAAATAATTGGTCTTCCTAAGGTAGATCATGTCAAACAAACCGATATGTCTACAGTCTTGCAACTTATGCAGGATATGAATAATAGAATGATTCCTTATGAAAGGAAAGGAATCACTTCCTCTTCTTCTCCTACTGAAACTTCTTCTCGGGCATCTTTCAAGAGTTCAAATGATAACCCTTTCCTACCAAAGGCTATAATGTCTCGTTCCTGGTGTAATTTTTGTGAAGAAAATCATGATGAAAGCACTTGTGAGGTTAAAAAGAATGTTAGGGACAAAATCTTCAGTAAGAATCCTGAAGCTATTGTTGTTGTTTTGGATTGGGCTCAACTAGATGATATTATGGTAGTTAATACCAAAAATAAATCTTATCCCAATCGAAACAAAGTTGATCCTCCCCGCACTACTTCAGCCCCAAGCACATCATCCCTAGGTACTGACTCCCAGGCTGTCAAGACTCCAAACAATCAAGGGACAATTTCTTCTTTCCCTCCCTCCAAATATAACATTCTCAATCAATTGGATAATATTAAAGTGGGTGCTTCTCTTTTGGACATGGTTGTCATCCTAGAACAAAAACAACATCTTAAATTTTTTATGGAAGGTAAAATTTCCATAGTAGCTAATTTGACTGAAAATCTTGAGGGAGATGATTCAAATGTAAATAAAATAGGTGTAAATAAATTTAAGAACCCTGTAAAATATCCTCCATTTTATGTTTATGTAAAGATTATGGATAAAATAGCTCATTGTTTCCTCATAGAAAGTGGATCTGGTATGAGCGTTATGTCAAAGATTATTATGGAAGAGTTAGGCCTTTCCTGTACAAATGAAAATGCAAGGAGTCTGCTCTCCTATAATAATCAACAAAAGTCTACCATAGGTGAAATCAAAGATGTAACTCTAGTACTTTGTGCTCATCCTGCAATAAGAACAACCCTAAATATACAAGTAATTGATATGCCTGTGAACAACTATTCAATCATTTTGGGTAGAGACTGGCAAGCCTTAACTGGTGGTTACCTTTCACTAGATGGCTCACATTTATCTATCCCTAAGAATGAAAAGAATATTATTGTATTAAGGGAAGGAAGGATTTCTCCTTATATTGAAAGTGTTCCTCATCCTAATGTAAATTATGTTGAAGAAGACATGGGTGTCTAATCAATCTTTTCTAATGAAGATGACATGCATCTTCAACCAACCAATTATAATGAAAGTATGTGGCATATGCACTTCGACGGTGCATGTTTAAATGAAGGAAACAAAGTAGGTATTATATTATACTCTCCTATAGGAAAAATTCATAATTTCTCCTATAGACTAGAAGTTGCCTATACCAACAATGTCACTGAGTTTGAAGCCTTATTACTTGGCATTGAAAACGTGTATAACCTTGGCTATGGTAATCTTACTATTTTTTGTGATTTCAAACTTGTTGTAAACTTATTTAGGAAGATATATAAGCCCAAAAACAAGTTACTAAAGCGATACACCCAAGTTGTGTGGGAATTAATCTCAAATCTATTGTCTTTTAACATCGCCCATGTAAAAAGAGAACTCAATTCTATGGCTGACAGGTTAGTTGTTTTTGCAACTTCTCCTACAAGGTAGCTTTTACCACAGAGGTCGGATTGTATGTTCTTGTCTCTCTACGAACCTCATCTCCCTGATAACGTAGAACCTTGGCAAGTTTTTCCAGACGATGAAGGCATATGTGCCTTCTTACATGATGCACCTTATAATCCTAATGAAACAATATCCCTTGAATGATCCGGATTATTTTCGGCACGAAATGAGATCGAAGATATAATAAAGAAATGCACAGAGATATCACAGATATTCAATAATATAACAGAAATGTATCAGAGATGCAACCATAAACACATATATACAGTAATACACGATTTCTATTAATGAAAGAAATGTACAGAGATTGTAAAAATACATAGTGAAAGACTTGCTAGAATGGTGGCAGCTTATCTCTGAGAAGAGATGTGACGACTACTCGCATTCGCAAGAAGATGAGTACAATGAGGCTCTCAAGGCCTTTTTACAATAAACAGGAATGCCAAAAACCCTAAACATCCAAAAACCTAACCCTAGGAGATGAAGCGCCAAAAGTCATGTGGGCCCCGTTTGGGTAAGTTAGTACATCAACTTCCTGGGGTTGTAACTTTTGCATACGATCTCCGTTTTAGGCGTATGATAGCTCGTTGGAAAGGTA
>ML781620.1:943913-968549 GCA_009831015.1 Picea engelmannii | reverse complement strand
CACACACACACATGCAAAAAATATAACACATACCCAACACTTTGCTTACGAACACATGCCTTTTGGCTTGTCCAATGCAGGTGCTACCTTCCAGAGAGTTATGCAATTAGATTTCGATGATCTTGTCGACAAGATAATTCATGTTTATCTTGATGATTTAACAATTTATTCTAAGACCCTATCAGGTCATTTTAGTCATCTTCGAAAAGTCTTCATGCGATGTAGGAAATTTGTCATTTCTTTGAATCCTTCGAAGTCTATTTTCGGTGTCACTCAAGGTAAAATTCTCGGTCATATTGTTTTTGATTTAGGAATAAGCATCGATCCTGAATTGTTGCCGCTATCTTAAATCTCCCAACCCCTACATATAAGAAAAAAATTCAAGATTTTATGGGCACTATAAATTTTGTCCGGAGGTTTGTTCCTGTTTTTTCTGTCTTTGTTAAACCAATTCATAATATAGTAAAGCAGGATCATCCTTTCTCTTGGACAAATGATGTCGAAAATACTTTCATAAGATTCAAGAAAGCAATCAGTTCCGCATTGGTTTTTGTTGAACTAACCGCCGCACCTATGGGGATTGATCTTGTGAACTAACCACCACCCTAGGAACATGGGACTAACCTCCCATTCAAGGTGATGTTGATGGTTTGGAAATTTACTAATACCCGCGGGTTTTGGTGTAATGGCAAACCTTAACTTGGTATCAGAACAATTATTGGCTTCAGGGGGATGCCTTTGTGGTCAAGGGTTTGGCTCTGGACTGTGATAAGCCTTGTTACAGTAGGAGATCTATGGTATTGATTCTTCAGGTGACCTTAACAGTTTTGGTGAAACCGAATTTCGAAAAGGACTTTACTATATAAACAAACGCTATAGAAGAAGCAATTTTCGCTATTCTTCTGCAAAATGATGACCAAAGCAATGAAAATCCTGTAGCTTACATGAGTCAAAGTTTGTGAGATGATGAATTTAAATATTCTATATTGAAAAGCATGCTTTCTCTCTTGTTAAAGCTATAGAGAAATTTCGCCAGTTCATTCTAGGCAAGCACACACAGGTAAAAGTCCCTTTGCATGATGTTAATTTTCTGCTTTCACAAGCTTATCTTTCAGGGAAACTTGCACATTGGATTGCAAAAATCCAGGAGCATGATTTGATGATCATGACATCCAAAATGATTAAGGGACGTGACTTATCCCTTCACTTAGATCAACATCCTAAACCAAGTGAATTTTTGAAAGACGAGGATATTCTGTTGTCAACATTGTTTTATGTTGAAAGCCAAAATCCCACTTTATCTGAACACCCATGTTATAAAGATCTCATCCATAACTTACAATTTCAAAGGTGTCTAGATCATTTAAATTCTCATCAACGAAGGAGGCTTATCCTTGAATCTTCTAAGTATCTAATTATAGGAGACTCTTTGTTTAGAAGGTATGCTAATGGGTTGTTTCTATGATGTATTTCTGATAACACAACTCAAAGGACATTAAATTAGATTCACCGATCAACAACATCTATTGTTCATATTGGTGGTCACTTTGCTGCTGAAGCCACTGCTTTTAAAATCTTAAGAAATGGTTATTACTGGACATATATTTTTATAGATTCTTATCAATTCACAAGGGCCTGTTATAAATGCCAAAAGTTCGTTGGTAAAGAACACTTCTTTGCCACGCCTTTACAACTTGTTCTTCCAGATTTTCCCTTTTCTACATAGGGCTTAGATTTTTTCGATCCTATTAACGCACCATCTTCTGCAGGTCATGTTTATATATTGACATCTACAGATTACTTCACAAAGTGGGTTGAAGTTGTACCTCTTAGGAATGCTCAAGATGAACATGTTATTTCCTTTTTGGAATCCAATATCTTTTCTCGATTTGGCCTTCCCCTGGAAATCATTTCAGATAATGAACCAATTTTCATTTATGCAAAGCTAACTCAATTTCTTAATAAGTTTGGTGTTAAACATTTTACTCCTCTGCCTATTATCCTTAAGGAAATGGGAAAGTTGAGTCAACTAACAAGAACCTGGTCAAAATCTTGAAAAGAATTATAGAGGATAAGCTCCGCGAGTGGCACACACTTCTTACTTATTCCCTTTGGGAAGATCGTAGTACTACTAAGTCTAGTATAGGCTTTACCCCATTTTAGTTGTTGTATGGTCAAAAGACTATTATGCCCATTGAGCTAGAACTTACCTCACTACGATTGGCGTTGCAAACTGAAGAATTGATTTCTATTGATATTTCTCAAAGGATGAACATGTTGCTTTCTTTAGAAGAACAAAGAGGTCATGCTCTAGATTATTTAAAAAGAAGGCAACACATAGTCAAAAAATATTTTAATAAAAGACTAAATCCATTGATTTCAAGGTTGATGAGAAAGTGTTACTTTGGATTCTGCTCATGTTGAAAAGGGAAGACACTCAAAGTTCCATAAATTATGGTTAGGTCCATTTATGATCACTTATGTCCTTGGTACCAACTCATACTTATTAAAGGATATGGATGAGCGATTATTTTCCTATAGTATTAATGGTTCACATCTCAAACACTATGTCAAACCAAATTGATTGTTGATTGAATGCTTTGTAAATACTTTGTACATACTTGCTTGTTTACTTTGAGTACTTTTGTTGTTTTATTTTATCAATTTTATTTGCATTTTCTGGTTTTGAACCTTTGATGTGGCAGAGTCAACTGGATCAGTCAAGTAATTAGATAGAACATTGTCTGCAAATATTGTCGGCTAGTTTAGAAATTAAACACACAACAAAGATATTATGATTCTCTTTTCTTTAAATGCAATTGAAACATTTCATGTACCTTCAATTAAATGCTTTGCTACTAACTTGATGGTCATGACTCTCCCTTTTTCTCCTTTCCCTTTCTACCCCTCGTTCCATTTTAAATAAGAGCATATCAAATGATTTTATAAAATCTGCCGCAAGGTTGAAATTTCATCCAAGCAAATGATATTGTTTCTTTGCTAGTTATACAAACAGGACAAAACCCCCTCATATATCTCACTTTTCATTAGTTGCTCCACGAAGTTCCATTTCATATATCATTTCAATTTCCATTTTATATCCCCATGTTGTATAAATTTTTGTTCTTGATCTATTTTTATCACTTCTTATTACGCACCCCTGTTGACCTCGTCAAAACTAGAATTCATGAGTTCTAATATGCTACACGCAGATTTCTCTGTGGAGTCGCTAGTTGTTGATGCAAAATATTGCGCAATAGGAATCCTGCCTGCAAAATATTGCAATGCATTATATTATTTATATTACTATATTATCTAGCTAATAGGTGGGACCCCTTAAAGAAGTTGCATTAAGTTGATTTCACTCGCTTTTTTTGAGAATGAAAGGCGACCTGCAAACAATTGGTTAAATTAAAATACATCGTGGTATTTTATCTTCTTATATGCATGAATGGTTTCTTTGTTAGAGACTTGGGATTATCCTTATCCTCATATTGCATTAAATATGATATCACCATGATTAAAAGAAAAAAAAGGAAAATGAAAGGCCTTTCATGCCAAAATTATAACACTTATGATTATAAGGTTGTAGGTTATATATTTTAACATGGCTTGTGACATATTTAATATGATATCATATATGGCTGTCATATGCTATCATGATGACATATTTAATATGATATCATATATGGCTTGTCACATATGATATCATACATGGTTGTCACATGCAAAGTGTGAATGGACCCGACTTAGAGTTAAATTCATATATGTTATGGGGATCATACTTCATGTCATTTGATTGGTAAGTTGATATGGATGATATATAAGCAATGACAATTTACAATAGTTATGAATGTGGTATATTGCTTTGATATGGTTGTGGGATCGATGCATAGTACCAAGGCTCGATTTGAAGTCTGAGCTGGCAAGTAAGTGCTTTCCACCATGTAAGTGTTGGTTGGCTATCATGAAAGGTTGGTGAGTCTTGATGAATGTTGAGGTGACATGAGAGTTAATGCACTCTTGTTGCTTTTCCCTCTTGAGAATACCACCTTTTGCATCGTTGCTTGTTAGAAATGGCATGTTGTTGTTAGTTGAGGGTTTGTAGATTCTAAGCTTGTGGTGGTTGGATAATGATCTTAGGCCTAACTCTCATGGCTATTTATCTTACTTCGACATGTATGTACATTTTCAACTTCTCTAGCATCGATAGCTTTCTTTGTTCTAATAAATTTTGAATATTGGTTCAAGTTGTTTGCATGTAGTGTGTTTATTATGACGATGATTCTCTATTGGATTTTGATGTTGTGTATAGTAAATTATTTGTTTTGAAGTTGATATGAAAAAAAGGGTTACCAGGGAGAAATATCGACCTGGGTTTTTCATTTAAATAATTTTTACAATCAAGTTATAAGAGCTTCAGAGGAAGAAAATCGTCTATCATTGATGTTTGCGTTTGGGTTTTTATGGATATAGCCTGCTGTTAGGCACCGTGGGTTCCTTGTTAAGATTGTGGATTATGTTCTAAAAAAAAAATCAAATGGAAGTTTGTAGTTCACTCCTAGCCTTCTCGTCTTGAGTGTCTCTATATCTCGTTCTAGAAGAAATGATAAACATCTTTTAAGGGTTCATTGCAATATTAATTTAGTTTATTGTAATGATGGTTGGGGCATATGGATATAGTTCGATTACTGGCTCACACATATTTCACGCCCCTATTAGCCCAATCCACTAGCAGATTTTATGTTACAATGTTATGACTTTGAAGAAACTCGAAACCTAGGGTTTCAACTTATACTCCTATCTCAGCCCGTTTACTTTGGAATTGAAATATATAACCCTACCTTCAGTCTCCATGACTTTATCACCATTTTGAATTGCATGTTGGAAGTGTAATTGGAAAAGGAAGTTCTGAATTAGAACAATGAACATTATTAACAAGACTTACAGTTGAGTATGAAGATGGCATGATTATTTAAATGGCTTGATTAAGAATGAGTTTTATTTAGAACAATAATCATTTATTTCCTTTTCATAAATAACACTTTTCATTCATTATAAATCCAATCACATACCATAATTTCATTAAATATCCTTCTTCTAGATCATGCCAATTGTGGATTTTAATTGGCATAATGACTATGATTATTGTATACATAGAAATAGATTAATGGCATGCATGCTTGCGTGCTAAATAATGAGAGCCAATGTTTTGAGTTTATCTTTAGACAAAGTTAATTGGTGGTTGACTAGTCTTTCATGTTCTATATTATGATCTAACTTTGCTCATAGACAATCAGTTTCTTTAGCAGAGGTAGCAATGGCAGATGGAGGGGCATAAATAATTTTTGGCAAAGGGGTAATAGGAGACCTAGATTCTCCATTCACTTTGATGCTGGTCCTCAAGAGTTAAATCAACTATTTCAAGCTGGGTTCTCCAACCTACTGGGTCAAGGAGTATTCCAACCACATCCTAGACCATAGAGACCCCCTTACCAACCTCATCAGAATCTTTCAGGTGTCCATGTTCCACCTCATGTATCACTCCATCCAGAGGTTCCCATTAATGATGGTTTGAAAGACATTGTCAACCAACCTGCAGTCCATCATCATGGTTGGCCTATAGGTTTCATTACCATTGCTTCCTCCACCTCCACATAACTAGCATGCCCAACAAATTGATCATATTGCATCTTCTGCTCAGTTCTCACATGCAAGTAAAAAACTGAATACAACCATCCCTGAACCTTTGTCAGACAAAGGTAAAAATGTGCTCATTCATGCCAAGTCCTCTAATGACTCCCAATTAGTTACCTCTCATGCCTAGACGAATAATGAACAATCTCTAGCTCTTAGTGAAGTTCAACCTTATGTGTCCAATAAACCAAGCAATGAGAAGATCAACTCTAAAAACAAAGTAGAAAAGGAAACAAATAGTGGGAAAAAACAGGTTGCTTCTCATAGTAAATATGGCTTTTTGATTATGGTTGAACAATTTGTGATGTTATTTTCAGGCAGCTTGGTGCTATTATCTTCATTTTTGGACAACCAGTCTTATTTAATTTTGTGGTGGAAAAATACACACACACACACACACACACACACACACACACACGTGTGTGTGTGTGTGTGTGTGTGTGTGTGGATAATTTTGGGGAGACACTAGGGAATATTCAAGTGATTGTTATGGGTGTATTTACGAGGTGGCATGATTTATTTTAAAAACAAATTATGGAGCAACAAGGAGGGAATCAAACTTAAAAAGAGATTAGGGGTCCCACCTATTAGTTATTATTTAATGAACCCTTTGTTATTATTATTATTATTATTATTATTATGTGTCCCTAGTTAATATAAATTCTATTATGACTTAACTAATGGTAGCTTGAAACTACCACAACTTATTTTGAGGAAGATAAAAGTTGATCAAAGGAAGGGACAAAGGGAGAGAGAACAAGGAACAATTTTATGATATAAGGTCTTCTCTTATTCTTGTGAGATTACTTACTTTCATTCATTTTTATTTATCTTTGAGTCTTAACCTTCTTGTTGACAACATGGTCTTATTGAAGATTGCAGGATTCAAGGATTGAGATATATATTTCAGTAGGTTATTTGTAAAAGGTTGATCATATGATCTTGAGAGTTTGTGTATTCTAATTTGTATATGAATTAGATTTCATTACTAATGGGGAATATTTTAAAGAGTTAGTGAATGATATTTTCATGGCTAAGTTGATCTAGACTTTTAGTCTCAGTCCTCTCTTGTTGTTAGATTCTTTTTGTATGGTGCCCATCGAAGATATCTAAATCTGATCTTGGTCCATATCCTCATAGGGATTTGAAAAGGGGTTATATTGCAATTCAAAATGAAATTTATAAAATCACTTTGTTGATTTTGGTCTCACATGTGTATTTTCTGATACTATTTTCAGATTTGAATTTCATTTGTTCCGTAATCATAAAACACAATACATATACATTTATCACTTTATTCTTTCGCACTGTTTAATTATAAAAGACAACATTGATTCATTGTACTTACTGCTCGAGAATCAATTGATAATTTTGTCTTAAGCTATAAGCCCTAGGTGTTAATCCCAACTATCTTACCCTAGCCTAGTAAGATTCGAAAATGTTGGAGTGAGGTTCCTCATACCTTTTCCTCAACAAGCATGTAGGTTTCACCTCTTCTTTATTTATTGTAGATGCCTTTTTGTCCTTGTTCTTACTTCCCTTTTGCTGAAAAGGCTCCATGGAGGAATCATCATCAACATCCTTCTCCCTTGACTCAAGATGCATAGCTTGGACATATACTTCATCAAGATCAATGAGATTGAATAAAAGAATAGTATGGAGAATATAGCTATGCAAAGCACCAATGTATTTTAGAAGAGATTTTTGAGAATCTAATTGAATATTTAAAGCCAATGCTTTCTTCCTAAACTCTTCAATATAACTTTGCACACTTTTCCCTTTTCCTTGTTTCAAATTCTACCATTCCATGATTGCTTTCCATGTATATCCTAAAGGATGGAATTGTTTCCTTAATGCAAATGTGAATTCAAACCAATATGAAATAATCTTTCCATTCTCTTTAAAACCTTTTTGAAGTTTACTTTCCCACCAAATCAACATTGTACCCTCAAGGAGAAGAGAGGCCTATTTTCACCTCTTCTTCATCAATCTGTTGAATATGACAATAAACTTCTATCTGTCGAATCCAATTATCTAATATGTCTGCATTAAGCTTTCCATTATACATGGGTAAGTCGAATTTGACATCCAACTTCAACAATGGCTTCTTTGGAGCAATTTTCTCACGAGGAGATGGAGATTGAGACAGAGAAGGAGAACGAGAAGGATGCAGAGAAGGAGGAGATGAGGGTGGAGAAGAAGGTGGAGATGACTTTTGTGAAGGATGATCATCTTCATTCTTGACTTGACTTATGCCTTCTCCTATTCGTTGTCCTCTTTCACTGTATAACTCTTCCACCATTGCATTCATCAAAGTGAATGCCTCGAAGAAATCCTCTTCAAAGTTAAAAGGATTTGTTTTCCTTGGTGTGGCCATATCGCCTTTTTGAGCGCTTCTCCTTGAACCAATTTCTGGATTATAATCCTCAATTTTTCCTTCTCCTTTCTTGAGTCTAGACCTGATAAGAATACACACTCACAAACCATATCAAACTAGCTAACTAGCTCTGATAGCAACTTGATCTAGATATTTAACTTAGCTAGTTAATGATTTGATTACTTGCAAAGAGTATGAAAACCAAGACACAAGAAATACATAAAGAAATTATGAACAATAATGAACAACAAAAGAATGAGAAAAACACAATGAGATGATGATGGAGTTCACCCAATGTGGGCTACATCTCCGGGTCCACTTCCAATGCAAGTGGCCTCTTGTATTATGATGCAAAAATCACCAATTATATCAACAAGTCCTCAACTCAAAGATGGTATTCTTCTCACTGCAGTAGAGTGGCTTCCAAAAGCCCTTTCAACCCATCTCTCCCCTTTGTTAATCTCCAAGAGGGCTTACACAACTCATATATATCTCGAGTTACAAAATAATGTGGCTTTAACTATACAAATCTTGCACTCGGGTTCAAAAGAAATGCCCTAGCGCATTGGAAATAGGATTTGTTTTAAAAATGTGAGATATGAAATCCCCTAGGTCAAACTCGTAAGTTGTTGGGATTTTTTGGCCATATGATACTTTGAAAGCAAAGAAAAAATGTTTGAACTATCCCCCAAACAACAATAGTTTGGCACGTTCGCAAGTGGATAGACGTGGCATTGTTTTCGGCAGGGAGGTCGCAAGGTCAAGCCCGCGGAGCTCCCCTCTTTGAAATATATGATAAGCTTAACTTAAGTATAGAACATCCAACAATATATCTCAAGCGGTTCTCTTGGTTGGTTGGTTAAGTTGTTCTGATCATAGCTTGGAGGTTGGGGTTTGATTCCAACCGATGACCCTTGCCTTATTTGACATAGAACCTTCTTGAACAATCAAAGGCTGCCATATGGTAGCCTTTGATTGGCCCACGTCCCATTGATAACACATCATCTGCTATTGGATGCCATGTCACTTGCCAACTGGACTTCCATGTCACCTGCCTCTACCACATGTCTTGTATGGATTGCCATGTGTCACCTTGTATGAACCACTACGTCATCTTGTACGGACTGCAACATCATATCGTATGGACTACCATGTGTCCTCCTATGGGGTTTCCACATGTCACCTCTGTCCTTCCTTTTTTCCTTGTTTAGCAAAAACTTCAGAATGCAATATCTTCTTCATACGAAGTTCGTTTGAGCTCGTTCAAGTGGCGTCAGAAATCTCTCCTCGAGCTCTTCATGATGGAAAAATTTGCATTGAGTTTTGAGACCTTTAATTTTGAGGTATTCTAGATCCTCCTAGAAAAATCTTAGAGGTGCATTGTTAGTGGTGCATTGATAAATATTGGATGCACTATCATTAAGGAAAAATGGGAAGTTGTATTTCATTGGTATTCCTTAAAATAATTACATTAGTGCTTTAAGTGTGGAGGTGCATCATTGTGTCAATGGGAGATGCACACCACTATATCTATAAACGTTTAAAAAAATAATTGTTTTTTTTATTTACTTTTAACCATTATGTTTCACTATCAATACTCAATTTATTCTTCTTTGTAGCACTAATGCATGTCTCAGACTCAATCCTCCTCACTACCCTAAGTCTAGTGATTTATTCTCCATCCATCATTGTCACCCATTATCCGATGGAGTAGGGATTTTAAATTTCTCCCTAAAGAATCCTGATTTTCATTTTCTTCTATGTTCATTACTATATATCCTCAAAAGCAATCCCCAAGCCAAATAACCATTTAATTGTCCTACTTAAACATTTTTGCTTTAGTTTTTCCCATTTTATCTACAAGAATTTCATCTTTTGAGCTTTTTATTTCACATCATTTGTAGTGCACCACGATTTTCTATCTGTGCACTTAATCTCTTATAAACGAATTTTCTATATAGTGCCTTGGAGATCAGGTGCCCCAATAGTTAATTGGCGCACCATCACAAAGTGCTACTTGTATTTTTATGCACCTTATAAACAATAACAATCCTTCTTTTGACTTTTCTCAATAGTTAATTGGTGCACCATCACAAAGTGCCACTTGTATTTTTATGCACCTTATAAACAATAGTGTTAGTAGCCTAATCTACAGGGGAATGTTTTTTTAAATTTGGTGCTATGTTCCGACAACAAATGTGCCAAAAACAGGCACACTACTAGAAAAATGACATTCTTGCAGTGCCATCATAAAACATGATATCACTTCCCCAAAATCCTTGAATTCTTCGCCAAGTTCGTTTTCAGGCCATATCCAGATTGCTTATGTTATTGAAAAATATTGTGGCTTTTTCTTGAAAAAAAGAGAAGAATATATTGTCCTGTGAGTCCAATCTCTATGTTATAGAGCACCCAAGTCCGATTACTAGGGAGAGTGTTCAAAGTCATTCTTGTGATTTTTCATTTATAAAAATTAATGGGGGGTCAAGCAAGACAAAATCTCCATACATTCAAGAGCCAACAATTGATCATAGGTCAGGTCACAAAGCAATGCTCACAACAAAGCTCAACATAGACCAAACACCAAGCCACCAAGGAGAGGGATCTAGTGCACTATGCGTTGATGAATCTTGGAACCATCAGGGCATATAAACAACAATTTTTCAATTATCCTCCTCATGTGGGATATTTCTCATTGAATGCAATCCAAAAATTACCAGGTTTACAAGTGTCAAGGGTTTTTGTTTGCAAGTGCCAAGTTTCCAAGTGTCGAATGCACCCACAAGTGTACTGATGAAAGAAAGAAAGAAATAAATTATTTTAACGTCCACGAGGCTAACAATAGCCTAAGGGACAGACCGCCTCACACACTGATTTCTGCATTTCATCCATTTTCATGTTCAACTTGATGATGAGCTCCCTCAATTTCTCCACTGTCCCCTCGTTGAATAAATTATTCCAAGAGCTAGCTATCAAAATACTTACATAGTTGTCCCTGCCGTCTTTGAAAGCTTCACACTCTAAAATGAAATGTTTTTCTATTTCCACTTTTCTAGAGTTGCAAAACATACACACCCTTTCTTCCCAAGCTTCCTTTGGTCTTTTTCAACGTCTGGTTTCACAACAGAGTTTATGGGAATTGGTTCTTAGTTGGGCAATAAGCATTTTGGCTCTCCAAGATATATTGTCCCCTATGTACGATTTTTTATGATGATTGTATGTGGGGTTAAAATCTTCAATATAATACTCTTTCTTTCTCCCTAGCCTTTTATCCCAAGTTCGCTTGTGAAACCTATCAATAACAAAAGCCTTTATCTCTTTGTTGTTTGCAGGGCACATGTCCAAGTGAATATCCCATTCACTAAGCCATTTAATATTTTGTCGCATCCACGCCTTCTTTCTTTTGCACAATGTGTCATTGAAGATGACCTTAGGCCATCGACCTTCCATTTGCTCAATTTTTTTTAGATATCTTACGAGACGCACCATAGAAATTGCTTCAATATGAGCAACCCCCATTTCACTCAACATGATATCATAAGGGACTGGACTTTTAATTTTAAACTTGTTTGTAATCAAGCGTTTTTTAATCTTCTCGATTTGCTTCCGCTGTAAGTCAGATGTACTGCTCGCCCATACTTCAAAACCATAGAGAACCACCAGAATCACTAAAAGCCCAAAGAGAGTTTGCATAGTCTTTCAATCCCATAGCTCTGCCTCTCTGCACCTATTTTGGAAAGCATAGAACACTTTCCAACCCCACAAAGTTCTTTTCTTTCTGCAATCTTCCCAACTTAGATTTTTGTTGAAGTCAATTTTGAGGTATTTGTAATTTGCAACTTCTTCAAGGGTGATGCCTTCAAAGTGGAACTTATGTTGATTATGTTTTCTTTTGCTAGAGAAAACTACCACTTTGGTCTTGCTAGTATTGATTTGCATCCCCACTGTACTACAAAAGTGCTCAAGGGAAACTAAGTGTTCTTGCAACCCAAGAGAAGATTTAGCAATCAGAATAAGGTCATCTGCATACAAAAAAATCCTTATCACAAACTCACCCAAAAGATCACCATCACCCTCCTGTAAGTTTAACCACTCTTCAAGTTTGTCTATATATAAACCAAAAAGGGTAGGGGACAATGGGAACCCTTGCTTGACCCCGATATCACTCCTAAATATTTCAGAGGTACCATCTGACGTTCTGATTTTGACTTTAACCTCCTCATATAGCGTATGGACAGTCGCTCTAAGATGCATAGGAACCCCAAGTTCCTCCATTCTCTGCCAAAGCTTATCTCTAGGGACTATGTCAAAATATTTTTTGAAATCAACAAAGCAACAAAAGGCTTCCTCATTTTTCTCCCACACTTTTTCAATGATGTGCCTTAGAGTTATACTGTGATCAATCATTGAGTGTTTAGGTCTGGAACCTGCTTGCCCTTTAGCACGCTTATCTCCTTCTTCCGCCCAGATGTTTCTATTTTCTAGCATACTTCCAAATAACTTTGCAAACTAGGGGATTATCATTATGGTCATATGGTTGGAGGGATTGTTGACATCCCCACTCTTGAAAAGCGGTACTACTAGGCTTGTTGTCCAATCTGTAGGGAATCCTTGCTGAATGTTGTTGTTGAAATATTTTATAATGTGAGGTGCAAGAGTTTTTGAACCCCACTTTAAATATTTTTCTTGGAGTTCAACTAAATCTTTTTCTTTTCCAATCCCCAACTTTTTGATACACTCACGGTGAAGAGCTTAGTAGTAGTGTTGACCAAGGGAGGGGGGTTAACCTTAGGATATTTCTCATAAAGCTGATTTGCATACTCGAAGCATTGATAAGCTGTGATATTATTTTCAGTTTGTTTCTTTCTTGTTTGAAGTTCCTTCCAAAATAACTTGGGGTTATTTTTCTCCAAGAAGATTAGTTCCTCCCTCCTTGAGATCATGAAATCAATTTTTTTCTTTGTTACAATTTGCTTGTAGGATTTTATGTTTATTTCCTTCTAGCTTGACTCTTTCAAAGTTTTCTTTGTTGTTTTGGATTCCTCATCAAACCAAGCATTAACTGGAAAGCAATTTGTTTCAAATTTCCTATTTTTTGCTCTTTCGCACTATGTAAGTGCACTTTGAATTAAATTTGTTAGCTCATGAAAGATGTTAAAGCTGCTCTTATTGATTGCAACTGGGATCTCGAGGTTGCATATACATAGTTGAGGAACAAGGGTATTGCAGGTGCATAAAAAAAAAGGGGGTCCCGTATTGCTTCTAAAGGACTGTCGACATTGGCTCAAGATGAAAAAGTAGTTGCTGTCATTGAATTAAAATGCGAGACGGATTTTGTTTCCATGAACGAAATATTCCAATATCTGGCACTTTATGTAGCAAGATCAACATTGGCCATGGAGGCCCTACCCAAGCTTCTATCGCTCGTAGAGGAAATGAACATTATCTTAAACTAACTAGGGAGACAACTGTTCGAGATGCAAATATGGAAGTGGCTGTTATCATGGGAGAGAACGTGAAGCTTCGAAGAGGTTTTTCCTTGTCTTCTGCGAATGGCATTGTCTTCTCATATCTTCATTTTTCTCCCCATCCAAGGCTCGGTCGTATGGCTGGGCTCTTGACATTGGAGTCTGAAAAAGGAGGTTGGACAACAGATCATGATGGACAATTTCCTTCGAGTGGTGGTGGGTTTCGGGTGCTGTATCTTGTGAGGACATTTCTTTCAATCTTTCCCGAGGTCCAGACAGCTGAAAGGAAAATGCCCTTCAAGGAGAAGGTTCTTTAAACTGTAATCTCTCTTTCCATCTTTTGATAGTATGCAGTCGATTGCCCCTATATGGCATACATTCAACAACTGGTGCAGATCCATTCTATTGGATGCGTGTAATTCTGGCTTCTAATCGTGGAACTGTTTGGAGCTGGATTATCATTTGGTTCAAATAAAGGCGACAATGAGAAACATTGTTTACCCATGCCTTCGACTAGTATAGTTTCGAGAAACCCTCAGTTTTTTAACAGAGAGAGTTGAATTCCTTGAAAAGGATACAGAATTATAAAATGCAAATTCTGTTGCAGCTAGTGTAGGTTATACTGTTACTCCGGATTTGAGCGTTTATATGGATCTACATTTTGTTTTCCTGACTTGTGTTTATACAAATAGACGTGTTTGCATTTCAATCTTTCACCCACCAGGAGATGATCCAAATGGCGATGAATTGGAATTCCAAACATCATTCTTGAAAGGGATGCTAAAATATCAGCAGAGTTTGAGAGTCAGTATGGATAGAGGAGCATTAACTGTAATGGAATACCTTTGGTAGCTATAAAGCTAAAAGAGAAGAACCTCTTTCAAGAGATTTTGAACACTGTACATGAATTGCACTCTTCAGGAACTATAGCAGGTAGAAACATGAGATGTCTTATTGAAATGTGGCACGGAGTAACATCACTTTCTGGATTAGATTGCTCCAAGGACTTGTTGGTAACAAGTATTTTTGGTGGTCGTCCTCTTCATAGCACAATCCCACCTGGGATGTAATTAATTGTGAATGAAGTAAGCAAGCATTTACTTGACAGCAACTAGAGGTCCTTCGTATCTATACAAAGAATATAAAACTTTCTAAAGATGATGATCTTGAATGAATTACATCGATCGCCAGAGATCCAAATTTTGAGGGGAAGATTAGTCAACAGAAAATCAAATCCCGATTTTATTGAGCAGATCCATAAAGAATAACACATAAAATCGAGCATTTCCAGGCAACGAATGAACATGTGGCAAATCATTTTCTTAAGTTGAGCATCGATCCTACGTTTCAGTACAATATATCAAGCGGAGGATGACAGTCAAAGATCGGAAAGCAGGAGCGTAGTCAAAAATACTTCCTACTAGTTAGGTTTTAAACTGTTTTGAGCCTATATTCCAGTTCCAACTCACTAATTAGTTGTTCTATCTTTAGAAATGACATCTTCAGGTCATTTATTATCATGTCTATCTTAAAGGATTCGAAGAGCATCTTCAGGGCACCTGATAGCAGGGGATTAACAGTGAAACCAACTCCAGATTTGAAGGCCATTGTTCGAGTATCCCAACAAGTCCTAGTTTTCTGCAGCAAATCAACATTTGCAGATTTTGTTGCAAGAAGCTCGAGATCGTTTTCAGTTTTAATTGGAAACAATTTAGTGATAATAGAGGAGATTGTAATGATTATAAGGGGAATGATTTGAATGTAAGGAAGAAGGGGGAGGAGGCCCGAGAGGGTATTGAAGGATGAGAGAGGAGAGGTCATAGTCTTGACCAAGATGTTAATTCATTCTCTGTAATTTCTGCATTTTCATGCTTAGAGCATCGATTTTATAAACARTATACTCATGTCCTATCATTTTATTTCTTCTTATCTGATGACAATTATGATTCCTGCGATGCATTAATCATTACATAGTTGCAGATCCACTGACARYGGAGATTTTACTGTTCATTCCCTGTAAATTGTATTTTTCTTTTAAGATATTTTGATTTAGATTAAAATGATATTTTGGTTTGAATATCTTCTTCATGAATGTAGAGAGATGAATAGATTGCATGGMTTTCACATTCATTAAGTGTTTACTTCTTCCATTTCATGTTATCTCTTTAAATGTTTGTTGTTCATCAACTTGCTTTTGACTTATGAAATGTTATTCTTTAGTTGGATTTGAATCTAATTTTCTCTACCTTTCTTATTTGATCCACCCAATATACATTTATCTATAAAATCCATTGCAATAACTTGATGTTTTACTAACTTTCCTTTTAGTAGTAAAATACAACTTTAAAAACTAACAAATAACAAAACTTCTTTTGACTTTTCTTAATGTCAATGCACGTCAATGCACATGAGATGTAGTGGCAACACCATTGAAACATGTGTACATATCAATGGTGGGCACTTCTATCCATGAGAAGGCCAAAATATGGGATGTGCCACAAAACATACGATGTGTTCATTTTCTAGTGAGTGAACCATATCGATGCTCTACATAGAACATAGTTCACCAATGCTCTTATATTGTAAGAGAACACCAATTAGCCTATAGTTTGAAATAACATTGACACACCCATTTAGCAAGAGAGCATCAATTTTATAGAAGTATAACACGACACTAATGCTCCAATACAATAACACAACACCAACAATTTTTTAATAATTGAATAATTTATATTTTCATATATAAATTGTGTTACTTTGTTAATTTAATAAATAAATGATTATTTGGTGTAATGAGTTTGTTTTGTTAATTAGCAATTAAAGTTTCACTACCATATGGAGAGGATATGTCACTCACTCTAGAAAGTATTAGAGACCATCCCACACCCTTTGTTTCAAGACTCACTTTCTCTCCTTTATGATGTTAGCCTTTTTAGAAAATTTAGGAAGAAATGCCATTGAAGGTGAATAATAGTTTTATACAACCCTTGATTCATTACAATATCAAGGATTCTAGGCATTCTAGGCTAGGACTAACTCCTAGTTCAACCCATTAGTAAATCACATATATTTCATCATAGGAGTATCTATGAGAAGGAAGGATTTTCCCAATTTCCTTTATCTACCTAATAGTGTATGTCATTTGATGTAGAGGCATTACATGGATGTTTGTTCTATCAAGGAGGTAGTTAAAACAAGGACACATAGAGTTTTGTGGGGATAACTAGTTCCTTCTAATTTTTTGCATGAGGATGTCAAGGAAGTTAGTTCCATCGTCATGACATTGAACCCTCACCTTGCTGATGGGGACCAAATAAATAGTAAGAAATTGTATTTATGTTAATCGTATTAAACATCAATACACCCTCTATAGGTGGACTACAATAATTTTGAGATGTTTTTGTCATGCATTAAAACTTGCACATTTTTCTTGCCCTAGCGGGAGGGAAATCTTACCTTATGTTTTTTAGTTGTGTTGCACATTTTTTAATAGGTTTTCCAACACTCTCCCTCATATTGACCCACTCCCTCCCTTACCATACACCATTGTTCCCATATGTGGAGATAGGAGGATTTTATGTCCAAAATGGATGGATCAATATAGTTACGCCATGATGAACCTTAGGTGGTAAATCATATGCTCATGCATCCTAATGAGCCTAAGTAGGGTATGGTACATATCCATATATCACCATGGATTGGAAACATATTAAAACATATAATTTACTTCTATTAACCCATAAGATGAAAGATATAAATATAATTATAGCAATGCTAGTTAAGATAATTTAATTTATATCATATTTCATCTATATGTACATATGTAGAGAGATTATTCTTATATTTTACTAATTAGTTTTGTATAATACTTTATATATATTAGTCTAGTGGAGGACATAGAGCCACCCCCACCTAAGCCTAACCATTGAGATGTTTGCACTAGTCGTGGAGACATATCCAGGAGGCATTGTGTAGGCCCTTCACTTAGATGTTGATACGATGTCATTAATCACCTTTGAAACCTACTTCTTAGAGGTACGACCATCTATTTAGGTTAGAAAGAAACATGTATATATCCTCAATGGCATGCCACCATATAGATTTAGTTTCTTGAGCATATTCTCGGGGTGGAGCACCTTGGAGAGGCTTCTTGGTGTGACTAAGATCGATAGGATATGAGACAATAGAGGGGATGTCAACGTGTTGTGGGTGGTAATGGTGAGGATTTTTATGATGGTGATCATGATGAGGGTCATAAGGGTGGTGGCGACAATGATGGTAAGTATGTCACAATGGTAGTGGTGGTGCTAACACTAGTAATGATGTTGGTCATAGTACTACGTCTACTATTTATGTGGACATTGATTGAGACTTAAGTTTTTTTTTTCACATTAGCAAATTTGCGTATATGTATATAATACTTATGGTTTTATTATATTTATTGTATACATTTTTTGACTCATAGTTTGATTTTGTCACATAGCTTGTTTTGTCGTATTTAACTTGATTTGGTAATGCTTATTTAACATGTACAAATTATTGTTTAATGTAGTTGTGCTTCACATGTATGATTGTTTGATATAATTATGCTTCATATTTGTTATATTAATTTTTTTTTCCAAGGAAAACCTCGTAGGATCCTCCCATCTTCCATGGAATATCCATTTGGAAGGTGGCTCAACCATTAGCCACAATAACAGTTGGCAACCTAGTGAGACTCAACCATATTTGAACCTCAACAGACCAACACTTGTGACCTCACGGTGAAGTCCACCATGAAACAATCCATTTGAACTAGTTAAGATAACCCACTGAACTATTCTTTTCCAGGGAAAACCTCACAAGATCCCCCCTTTTCTGGAATATCTGGATAGAAGGTGGCTCAACCACCAACCACAATAATAGTTGGTAACTCAACAGGACTTCGTGAGACTGGAAGTGAGACCTCATGGAGAACTTTGTCTTGAAACTATTGATTCTAATCAATTGACTAAACCACTAAGCTATATTTGTTATCTATATTGCATTCATAAATTAAATTAATGAACATTAATTTATCATTTCAACCAACCATGAGGATTAGTTCAATCGGTTGGTGCCATTATTGCCAAGGCATTGTTCATAACTCTATGCATTATGCAGATCCCTAGTTTGACTACCAAGGGTTTAGCTGCACTAAGTCTATGTTGCTCGCTTTACAATGGGTACCATCCTCGGAATGGGGAGAAGTACCCATAATTTTCTCAATTATTTATTTCTAAGGGAAACCAATAATCATTTCAACTCATTAAATATCAATTATATAAATCAATTTATATTGATTAAACTAATTTATATTTAGTTAAATTTTATTCGTTACTTTAATTACAATCATAAACCTATATCATTTCCCACATACATACACACATACATATAACATCATTTAATTTAGTAATTAATAATAATCATGATTTTTTTTTTTTTTTAAATACACTTCCTGGGGCATTTTCCCTCATTCCAAGGATGGTACTCAGGGTAAACTAAATTCTACAAAATCTCATGGCTTTGTCAACAATATGCTCATTGAGATCTCAACATGTCACTTGCTGAAATTGAACTTGCGTAGGGAGGATAACACTCCTGCTTTCAACAACCTAGGCTAGACTCAATTGACAATTTTAAATCATTTTATCATTTACAATTAATAATTAATTAATCACCAAAGCAACAATTTACATATAGATGTAGAAAGATAATACGCCATCCATGGATGTTATGCTTGCAATTCCTTGAAGGCCATATCATACAAATATTCATTAAAATCATGAACAAACTGATTTAGAGAAGCTTCTAAGGTTGTTTCCTACTCACATAACTAGACCATCTTCAAAAGCTCAATACCAACATTCTTACTCACAATAATTTTGCATGATAAATTAGCTTATTCGCCAGCTTGATTGAACTTTGATTATCACATTTGATCATTGTTGGTTCTTTTTGTTCTTCTCCAACATCTTGAAGAAGTCTTCTCAACCAAACAACTTCACAAGTTGTTGCACATAAGGCTTTATATTCTGCTTTAGTAGAAGACAAAGATACAATAGGCTTCTTTTTACTGCTCCATGAAACAACCCCGGATACAATGTCAAATGCATATCCAGTGGTTGATCTTCGATCATCTGGGTTGCCAGCCCAATCAGAATTTTGAGTAACCTGTCAACTCAACATCATATGCATCAATATATTTAATACCATAATCAAGTGTTCCTTTTAGATACCTGAGTACCACCTTTGCTACATTCCAATGGCTTTCTTGAGGTTTCGCCATAAACTGGCTTAACACACTCACAAAATATACAATATCAGGTCTGGTTGTGGTGAGATAATTCAAACTACCCACCATCTGTCTATACATAGTGCCATTCACTTCCTTCGAACCATCATCACAAGAAAGTTTCACATTCTACTACATGGGAACAATGGAAGATTTACACTGATCCATTTTAAATCTCTTAAGTACTTCTCTGACATACTTACTCCGATAAACAAAAGTTTGGCCTGCATTTCTCCAAACTTCAAGACCTAGGCAGTAATGTAACTCAACAAGATCTTTCATTTCAAAAACTTGTGACAATTGCTCCTTGATTTCATCAATTAATTTCCCTGCATTTCCTGTAATTATTAAATTATCAACATATAAGGAAATCAATACTATATAGCCCTGCTCATCAAATTTGGTATACAGATTTGGATCACTCTTGCTCCTCATAAAACCCTGTTGAAGAAAAAAAGAGTCTATCTTCTCATACCATGACCTAGGTGCCTGTTTTAGTCCATACACTGCTTTCTTTAGCTTACACATTAAGTGTTCTTGCCCATGTTCCACAAACCCTTCAGGTTGAGTAAGGTAAACCTCCTCCTTTAACTCACCATTCAAAAATGCAAATTTAACATCTAATCAGTGTAGCTTCCAATGGCACTTTGTAGCTAAAGCAATTAACAATATGATAGTATTCAATTTAGCTACTGGTGCAAATGTTTCAGCATAATCAATACCTTCTGTTTGTGAATACCCCTTTTCCACCAGTCTAGCCTTATATTTTTCTATACTACCATCTGATTTAAACTTGGGTTTGTATATCCATTTGCATCCAATGGGATTTTTATGTTTAGGCAATTAAGTCAATTCCCAAGTATTATTTTTCATTATAGATTCATATTCTTCATCCATTGCATTTCTCCATTCATCATGTTCACTGGCTTCATTAAAAATCATGAGTTCTATGACATTTGAAATGCTACTCATTATGGCATAGTCTCTATACCTCTCAGGGAGTTGAACCTATCGTGAATATCTTCTTAACTGATTATCTTCCTCCCCACTTTGTGAATATCTGTCTTCGCCTCTAGGTGAACTGTGACTGCTTGAAGTGTCCATATCACTGAGTCCTTCTTGCTGCTGCTGCTGTTTCTGCGGTTGTGGTTGCTGCTGTGGTGGTTGTTGTTGCAATTGTGGTTGATACTGTGATGATTGTTGTTGCTGCTACTGCTCTTCTTTAACTCCTTCATCAAGAAGTCTATGCCATTTCTCATGACTGTTGTTGTCATGATTTCCTACTTCCTGCTCATGGAAAAGTACATCTCTACTCGCAAATACTTTGTGAGTAGAAGGATCAAACAATTTGTATGCTTTGAATTCATAAAAATACCCTATGAAAATACATTTAATGGCTTTAGCATCCAATTTCTTCCTATTCTCCTTTGGAATATGTGCAAAATCCTTACACCCAAATACTTTCAAATTATGAATTGCAGGTTTGGAACCATACAAAGCTTAGAAATGAGTAATATTATCAAGACACCTTGTTGGACTTCTGTTCTTTAAATAAACTGCAGTATTTATGGCTTCAACCCAAAATGTATTTGAGAGATTCTTACCTTTCATCATACTACGTGCACACTTTACTAGAGTTCCATTTTTCCTTTCAGCCACTTCATTATGTTGTGGAGTGTGGGGTACTGTAAACTGATGTACTATTCCATGATCTTTGCAATATTTGATGAAGTCCCCTGATTTATACTCCCCCCCTTGATTTGAACGAAGTATTTTGATGGATTTTCCTGTCTTCTTTTCCACCATGGTTCTAAATTCCTTAAAGTACTGAAAAACATCACTTTTTCTTCTAAGGAAATAGGCCCATGTGTATCTTGTGCAATCATCAATAAATAACAGAAAGTAAAATTCACCTCCTAAAGACCTAGTCTGCATAGGTCTGCAAACATCAGTATGCACAAGATCTAACACATCTCTCTTTTTCCTATTAGGATTAGAGGGGAATTCATCTTTGTGCATATTTCCTAATGCACATCCTTCATAAGCAACATTCTCATTCTTTAACATGGGAAGTCCTTAAACCATATTTTGTTTTCTATAATAACAATAAATCATGATGATTGATGTGGCCATACCTTTGATTCCAAAGATTCTCTGTTGGCATAGTTGCAAAAGTTAGTGCGTGATGTTCTTTGCTAGTAACATCAAGCTTGTACAGTTCTCCTGCTTTGACTCTCGTTGCAACAGTTCTGTATTGGTCCAACATGTCCTTCACTATGCAATAATTTTTGAAGAATTCAACCTTCAAGTTCTGATCTGTAATGGTGGACACAAAGATCAAATTTTTCTTTATGCCCGGCACATACACAACATTGCGAATGTGACAAACATAACCATTCAACAATGTTACTGGAATATCTCTGTATCCCTTGATTTGACAAGCGCAGTCATCTCCAAGATATATGTTGGCTCCATTCTGTGTTTCTTTAAAATTAGCATACCACTTCTTATTACATGTCATATGTATTGAATCCACAAACCAGGCATCAACATCATCCATTTGAACAGACAAAGCTGTTGAAATTACTAAGACAACTGAGAGGGGGGGTGAATCAGTTGTTACTTTGCTTAAACAATTATAAGTCTATTAAACCATTTTTAATATTTCATCAAGTGACCATCAATATTATACATCATATGGACAATGTAAATAATGAGCATCAATCACACATAAGATATACACAGAGACATATTTTCACGAGGAAACCCATAAAGGGAGAAAACCTCTTCTTCTTCGAAATGATAGGCAGTATTTTAAGTTTTGTACATCATCTATGTTTGAGAACCAACTCAAAGTGAGGCTACTACCTCTGTTTTACAAGCTCCAACTTGTTGAGAGCACCAACTCTCTGGTTTCTCTAGCACCCACTAGAAGGAAGCACTGGATTTATACAAGGACCAACTTGTATACAAAAAAACTCCATGTTTTCTTGAGCACCACCCTGCCACCATGTTTTTCTAGCCACAACTAGATGGAAGATACAACTTCCAATATTCAAGCACCAACTTGAATATCAGAGGACTACAGTCCTCCCTAGCACCACCCTTCCTCCCTGATTATGAATAAATGATTGACAAACAAACAATACAGGTATTTCAATTCTTACCCCTTCTTCACTGTTATGTAATTCTTCTTTGGTTCAAAAACTGTTTTGCAGTTCTGCTCTGCTTCATGCTATGATGCTATTCTTCTCTTGATTCATGCTATGATGCTATTCTTCTCTTTCTTCTGTCTGTTCGACGACTGTTACTCATCTCTTATTTTTATCTCATGCTCTGCATTCTTTCATTTTACCCTTCTTACAGTTCATCTCATTGTTTCGGTTAGAACAACCATACTTACATAGTTGTTGCATCTCTCCTTTTATACATGCCAGCCTCATCAGTTTCCTCCTTGAATATCCTTGGGCAAAGACAAAAAACGTCTCAGCAATTGAATCGCCAACCGATCAAGAACCATGATTCCATTTCTAACTGAATCGTAATTGAACTTATTAATCATGAAAATAAACAATGACCCTTCGATCATATTCTTGATTAACCTGCACCGTTGGATTACCAATGATGGATCTTGCACCTACTCCATATGCCCAATGGTTGTGACCACATGCCTAATCAGAATGCCTTTCGCATTTCACATTTCACATTTCAGCAATCCCGTGTCGAAGGATCTCGTCACTCCAAGTTGCGATCCCCAAAACTCCGAAGAGGAGCTTAGTTGGACTAGCTCCTTTCCTTCTCGTGACCAGATAACCAGATGCTGTGACCACCCGCTAACCAGATGAACACTTCATGATTTGCGACTTCGGGAATCCTGTGGTGAAGAGTCTCGACTCTTCATGTTGTGATCGCTGAAAAAGAGCTTAGCTCCGCTAGCTCTTTACCCTTACGTGACCACCGACGGTGACCACAGGCTGCACCAAAAGGTGCTTCGCGATTTCGCATTTCGACATTCTTGCTGCGAGTGTCTTTGAATCCTCCAACTTCCGGTATTCTGAACTCTGAAATGGAGCCAGATCAATAGTCCACGCTCTCCCTTTGATCGATGACTTAGATTAAATCGTGGTTTCGTGTTTCGCGATTTCAAAGGATAGAGCACCTCCTTCCTTTGACTTTCCAGTCAACGAAATGATGATCTCTTCCCATGTGTACTCTGCATCCAATAGTCCATGACATACCTCGATCTAATGGTTCAGATCAATTCGAGATATCGCATATCGCGAGTTCCCACACCATGCTCTGTTGACTCCTCCAATGTGCAAGTCAACAAAATTTGAATCGCTTGCCACGTGTCCTATGTGTTAGGTATGTCAGATATGACAACTGCGTTTGACGATCCCTCGTACTAGTGCTATTCTTGTGTCGTGTGCGCTGGGCGCTTTCCTAGGGGGGGTCCCAGGGGGGGAAGGTATGCCCCCCCTGGTCGTTGCCCCAATTTTTTTTTTTTTGGTAGTTTTTCGCTATTTTTAGCGGTTTTGTAATTTAATCCTGGATTAAGGGATTAGGGTTTTGGTATCTACGAAATACCTAAAAACATTGTATATATTGTATAGTGAATGGTGAAATTTGATATAATGAATATAAGAAAGGTTTTCCCGATTGAGGGTTTTCGGTATAAAATCTCTGTGTACTCTCTGTATGAGCCATTGATTAAATTATGTTTTGCTTAAGAATCTATATGTATTGCTTTACTTCACAGGTTTAAAACTTACATGTGGTAT
>ML781620.1:904625-922351 GCA_009831015.1 Picea engelmannii | reverse complement strand
TGCTTCATGCTATGCTGCTATTCTACTCTTGCTTCATGTTATTCTGATATTCTGTTCTTGCTTCTGTCTGTTTTACGACTGTTACTCATCTCTGAATTTTATCTCATGCTTTGCAATCTTTCATTTTACCTTTCTTACAGTTCATCTCATTGTTTCGGTTAGAACAACCATACTTACACAGTCGTTGCATCTCTCTTTTTATACACGACAACCAATCTCCTTGGGCAAAGACAAAAAACGTCTCAGCAACTGAATCACCAACCAATCAAGAACCATGATTCCATTTCTAACTGAATCGTAACTGAACTTATTAATCATGAAAATAAACAATGACCCTTCGATCATATTCATGACTAACCTACACCGTTGGATTACCAATGATGGATCTCACGCCTACTTCATATGCCTAATGGTTGTGACCACAGGCCTAATCAGAATGCCTTTCGCATTTCGCATTTCACATTTCACATTTCGGCAATCCTGTGTCGAAGGATCTAGTTACTCCAAGTTACGATCCTTGAAACTCCAAAGAGGAGCTTAGCTGGATTGGATCCTTTCCTTCTCGTGACTAGGTAACCACATGCTATGACCACCCATTAACCAGATGAGCACTTCGCGATTTGCGACTTTGGGAATCCTGCGGTGAAGAGTCTCGACTCTTCATGTTGTGATCACCGAAAAGGAGCTTAGCTCCGCTAGCTCTTTCCCCTTACGTGACCACCGATGGTGACCACAGGCTACGCCAAAAGGTGCTTCACGATTTCGCATTTCGGCATTATTGCCGTGAGTGTCTTTGACTCCTCCAACTCCCAGTATCTTGAACTTCAAAATGGGGCCAAATCAACGGTCCACACTCTCCCTTTGATCGACGACTCAGATTAAATCGTGGTTTCGTGTTTTGCGATTTCAAAGGATAGAGCACCTCCTTCCTTTGAATTTCCAATCAACGAAATGCTAACCTCTTCCCATGTGTACTCTGCATCCAACGGTCCATGACATACCTCGATCCAATGATTTAGATCAATTCGAGATATCGCATATCAAGAGTTCCCACACCATGCTCTGTTGACTCCTCCAATGTGCAAGTGAGCGAAATTCCAATCGCTTGCCACGTGTCCTATGATTCCAGTGGTCAGGATTGTTATTACGATTTTTCATATCGTGAGTTCAAGGGGTTAGAGAACCTCTTTCCTTTGGATTTCCCGATCTGCGAAACTCCGAAATGAAACCTTTGTCGCACTCTGACTATTTGCCACGTGTCCTTCTTGGATCAACGATCCTCCTGCTTTTGGGACTTTCTAAGCCCGCTTCATCTGGTACTTAAAGATCGTGCTCCTTCTTCTGGATTTGACGATGGTCGGTCTTCACACTCAGATCCTCCTCCCGAGCTTACATTGTTGATCTTGTCATTCCATCATTGTCGTTGTGCTGTTGATCGTGATATTTGCCATCAATGACAAACATGCATACTCTGTCTTTGTCTGAAAAACATGCCAACAAAAGTAGCATTTGACACAAACAATCTAAGATCTCGTGAATCAAAATTCAGGGGTTCATCAATATCATCACTAGCAATAAACAATTTGAGATCATGATTTGAAGATTCCTCTGCATAATGCATGAATGTTTTCTAGGTTTATTCCTAGCCTCATCACTCTTCTTATTATGATAGTCTCTAATAAGATGTCCAGGTCAACCACAATAAAAACAACTCTTTGACTCATTCATGTTATAGGGCATACCTTGATTCGACCTTGGAGATTGTATTCTCTACGATGAAGTGCCTCCTCTGCCTCTTTCTCCCGATCTCCCTCTCGGGGATCTCTTATTTGACCACAATGAAAAATCTTTATTTTGAGGCTTGAAATTCGAGCGCCTCTCTTCCTCTTGCAGAAAAATACCTGTCAATTCTTCAAAAGTAGGAGGTTTCTCCCTTGCTGCGAGACCTGTTATGAACATCTGATAGTCTTCTAGCATACCATTTAAGGTAATTGTGACAAGATCAGTGCTGGAAACTGTTTCTCCTATATTTCCTAGCTTGTCTTTCACCTCTGTAATGCGACCCAAAAATGAACTAACAAATTCATTTCCATCCATCTTAATGCCCCGCAATTTAGTTTTCAGGAATATAATACGATTTGTGTTCTAGTTTCATATAAAGCTTTAAGCGTTGTCCACGTTTCAAAAAAAGTTTTAGCTTCTCTAATATGTGGAATTATGGTATCTTTAAAAAACATACACAACAATACCTTGGCCTTGTTTTCGCACTTCTCACAATCTTGGATTTGTGATGTTGTCGCACCTATAGCCGCATCTGGTTTCGCTTCATCTCCCTTTGCATTCGTCCATACTCCATACCCTTCCATCAGCGTATGCATTTTGAATTTCCAGTTAATGAAATTCGAGCTATCTATCTTGTTGGCTTCATTGAGGTAGGTCTCTGCCAGAGGATTCACCATCTCTACAAGTGTCAGCTTGTCCAACCAAACAATAGATCCTTATATCACCAAACACACGTCAATCCTGAAGGCAGTGAATCACCAAGAATATGCAAATTTCGTCAATTTCTTCCTATGCTGAGCAGTCCGTCACTCTGCCTTCGAATCCACTAATCCAACTCTACCTTGATTCTCAGCTTTCTTAAAAAGAAATATAAGAAAACCTTAAAAAGAAAACTTAACACCAATTCATATATATATAAAAAATATAAATTTCTTAAAATAAGTTTTTTTTTTAATACACATACATCCACCTTTAAATCATTGGCCAACCATTCATAACTCCACCTCACGATCTATAATTTTAACCCCTCCATCATTTGCATAAGAAATCGTGGGACCCTTTTTCAATGCTCCAAAAAAAAACTCATGCTTTCCACAAAAGAACAGTCGACACTCCTCAAACTAAGGGGAGCGCTAACGCTCCTCTAATATGGCAGGGGGAGCACAAGTTAGAGCTCTTATCACTCCTGGAGAGTGGAAGGCGTAGCGCTAGTGCCCTAGCATTCTTAGTTGCATACAATGGGAGCGCGAGGCCTCCGAAAATTTTAATTTCACAAGTGTGAGGGTGTCAACGCTCCTCTAACACTGCATAGGGGGTGCTGATGATTTTTCTACCAAATCAATTCAAGATCTTGCACTTTGGATCTTGCCTCAGGGAGTTGGTTTTGTCGGATCTCCAATGCGACTCTGATACCAACTTAGAATTAGGAGAAACCCACACAGGTGAGACAACGCTCACAATATATTATTCAATGAAGACAAATTACATCATAATATAGGACTCCAGTCCACTTAGGCGGTTACAACAAATAACAAGGAAATAATATCTACATTAAACACTCGTAGAGTTTGTCTACGTAACTAGTTCTTGCTCCATTATTTCCAAGTAACCTACATAGAACTTAGATCCAATTTTCATAACATATGCAATAACACCAATCTCCATAACTTGGTAACCCATAAGAATGAAAGAAATTTTGAAAATTTCATTTCCAAGTTATTTGATCATAGAAACAACTTGACAAATCAAAATAATTAGATTTACTTTATTGGCTCACTATACCAAAGTTAGTATGAATGGATGGTAATCATCATCATCACCACACTCACAAAACTTTCAAAAATAATTTTTTGAGTTGGTTGGTTTCAATATAAAGACACATCATTTGAACTAATTTTGACCAATTCTATGACTACTAATGCAATGTCTACCTCATGAGCTACTTTACAAAAATGAATCCATAGTCTGAAATTAATGTAAGTGGGAATTGAAGATGATACATATTATGTCCCAATTCACACATTAGAGATCCATTTAAAACATTTAAACAAAAGTGTGTATGACTTTAAATTTATTTCACAACCATCATTCTAAGTTATATTTGTTACAATTTTAACAATAAACACCGAAGATGTTCATAGATTTTTATTTTATTTTTAACCAGAAGAGAATTTTGCATTCATTAAATTTTTTTTTTATCCGAAGCATACACCAAGTTACATAAGGTTGGTTCTTATATTTTCCAAAAAAATACAACATTTTTCTAAGAAAACATCAAAAGGATTTAGGTAAACTTCAGAATAGATGTTCCAGGTTGGCCTGTAGGTGGCTTGTTTCACAAACACTCCTAAAATACATACAAAATTGTAATACATAAACTAATGGAATATAAGAGCACTACCCTCATCTTCTTTCCCCTCATCATATTGGGGGGAGCTTTGTCCTTCTATATCGATTGGGTCTCGTAGCTAACGAACCATCTCTTCCTCCTTAGAATCGAATTGAATAAAAGTCCTTTTTTCCTTGTTGTTGGAGGCAATTTTTAAGGATTCCATATGTTGATCGAGAGTAAGAGTATAGAGCATGTTGCAGTCAGCCTATGAAAGTTCTATCCTTTTCTTTTGATGCTAAAAAATACTCATGTAATTAGTATTTTGATTGAAACAAGCTTGCTCGATTTCTGAAGTTTTAGAGGACACATACATAATGGCACTTCTATTGGCTTTAATTAATTACTCATGGCATTGCATGAATCTTCAAATGTAACATACCCAACCACCCACAGGCTGGGCTACGCTACTTAAACATGCTTAGACAGGCTGCAACACACCCAACCACCAGCATGCGGGGTGCACTGTAGTCCAAACCCTCAATTCTCTGAACTTATCACGAATTCAAAATACTTCCCATTAATAAAAGAGGCATGAAACCTACATGCATAAGACAAGATCCCTGCTACAACATACAACAATAAACAACGTTCCATGCACAACAAATAACGAGTATATATGCACATTAAAATACATATCTCGGAGAAAATTAAATACACAACGGAAATAAACATTACATAGAAAACACATAGAGAAGTTATCTTTGAAAGTAAACATTCACCAACTGGCTACATACCAAGGACGTTCCTCCCAACCATAGACATTGTTGTTCTTTTACTCTCAACAATAAGTCACCCCCGAGCTAGGGCTATGAATCCACAAGGACGGGCCTTAGGCCAAGTCTAAACACATAGCAGTTGGCTAACTGGCTCTCAAGTTTCCCAACCTCAAAACAAGTCCGAAATTCCATCTCTTTTTCCCCCTCAGCCTGCACAACCCAAAGAAATGAACACGTTTCTCTGCCATGCAGTCCCTGAGGCTGTTCCATTTCTCTCCAGGGATCTAGTGCTACTGGTCAAGAATTCTCCCTGCTGGAAACTCCAAGGATTCTTAGTTGTGGATAGTTCTATCTGAACTACCATCAAGCTCATGCACATGGGCATCCATTCCCTTCTGGAATGATCAATAAATTATTATAGCCACTCAACAATGGCTCTCCTCTCCCTGTTATTCATTTTCCATGCTCAACCCAAGAGCACACGAACTAGCAAGAGGGAGTGAAGAGGAAAGAAGAAAAAGAGAACAAGGGGAAGAAGACAAACGAGGGGAAGAGCAACCCCCAACTTCACCCAAATCCACCCTCATGCAACCATTCATATCCATGCTCAAACAAAGAGCACATGAATTCAACAAGAATGAGGCTCCTAAAGATGAAAGAGTGAGAAGGGTGTACAATGAATGAATAAGAACAAGTGAACCCCCAAAGAAACCAAATATGGGTTTATATAATTATTTGGAAATCAAGAACTAAATGGCCTCCCCCAAGAAGCTCACATAACCCCTTTTCTCCATAAAATCAATTATGGTTAAATAAAATAATAATAAAAAGACTTAGCCCCTCAAGCCCCCTCTCTCGTGGAATCATAGCCCCCTATCTCTTTTGTCCTTGTTTGTCTTGCAACCAATGATGTATTTTATTAATGTATATGAAGTATTACATTTCCTAGGCACTCTGGCCCTATTTCAACTTTACCGGCTCACCAACCTAAGTCACAATTACATAATACATTATAGTTCATAAGGGTTAAAACTGGGATGTTACATTCCCCTCCCCTTATTTTGGCACCGTCCTCAGTGCACAACACCATTCCAATGTTATTAACATTACAAATCTAGGCTCTTTGGCCTTAATCCACGTAGGCATTCCAACCAACTCTTATATACATAGGCACTTTGACCTAAAATTAAACATGTATACATAGGCATTCTGACCCAAAACATGTATAATGATTTCCATAATTTATGTCTCTCGCAACAGTTCCAACCAACATGYTATCCTTCCATATCAACCTTGCATAACCCAAAGAAATGAACCCCTTTCTTTGCCATGCAGTCCCTCAGGTTGTTCCACTTCTCTTTAGGGCTCCAATGCACTCGACCATGAAGTTTCAGAGTTGCGRCTTCCATAACTCCAGCTGCAACAAGTCCATTGGAMTTTCTTCATTCTATGCCCTTGTCATTCGGTTGCTCCAACATCACCKTCTTCTTTCCTTCATAGTCAGTTACTTTTCTAGATCCTCAAAATTCATCGTTTTCCTACAACATTTCAAATCARCGAGCATGTCAATTCACAATTTGTACATAGAATTTTCATTTTGTTCATGATTTAAGAGTAATTTTTTCATAATCTAGTACAATACTTATCTGTGTGGTTCGTGGATTTGCATCCATATGGTTGTCTCGTTAACTTGTCTCATTGTTTTCCTTGACATACCCATTGTGTGCATGATCCCAATCAATAGTTTACAAGAAATATCAAAGTCTTCTCTTCCTCATGGTCACTCACCTTCCGTGCCCAGGATCAGGCATCCTCTTCTCTGCTATACAATCTCTCAGGTGATCCATCTTTCCTACCCAAGGATTTTTCGCGCAAGAAAATTTCTAGGGACACAGGGTTCTCATGTCACAAAAATAGCCTTTTCCATACTTTCCAGCTAGCATATCCAAAATCCCATCCGTATTATACACATATAATCATCATGAGATATCATTATAACCATTTTCAATCATAAATGTCAAATCTGTTTTATACAGGAAAACAAAATTTTCCAAGCATGAGTTTTCTGCTCATAAAGTTTGTCTCTTCCACTGTAGATATCAGTCTTCCTTATGGGATTACATCCCTATCATATTCAATACCATTCTACCTGCAATTTTCTTGATTTACATTCAACCAAAACAATTTGTCAGTAATATTTAATTATAATTCTCAAAACTGTTTTATATAGGAAAAATAAAATTTCCAGACATGAGCTTCTGCTCATAATGATTTGGCTCTTGCAACAATAGGCATAGGTCTTGTTTATGGGCTTACTACACTGCCATATTCAAGACCCTTTTTTCCTGCAATTTCAACATTCCTCAACCAAACAAATTGTCAGTATCTCATGTACAAGATATATATATATTTTCATGGTAATGATTCAAAACAATATCACAAAGTGATCTCAGAATTGTTTACAACTACAACTCAATCACTTATACTAATACAAGTATCAATTGGAATGAACTCATCATTACATACACATGTATTATCAACCAATATTTTCTTTCTTCTATCCAAAAATATTTTTTATCGCTCTATCCCCTCAACAAAGCTTTTATGTAATTTATCATTACATAGCTTCTTTAACCTGCAACTTTCTTGTTGTAATATCTAACAGTTCCTGAAGTGTTTTCAACTTCATGCGTTAGCAATACTCACATCATTTCAGTTGTTAGCATAATCATTTCTATGTTATATAATATCTACATGCATTCACCCAATGCATTCAATGATGCCTGTATTATCACTTGTAACATTTTTAATAGCTATAAAACTGATCTTGGAATTGTAAAAACAACAACCCAATCACCTTCAGGTAGAATTTATATTAAATATAATGCATCTATCCATCATTATGTATTCTTAACACCACAAGATTTTCATAATGCAACAATTAATTACTAAATAAAATAACAATCGATGTACCAATACTGATGGCCACATTTACACAATGCATCCGTACATTGACTACATAATACCACATAACTATGTCATGCATTCCATCATGATGAGTTGGAAGGTCTGAACAATGACTCAACACATCATCCACACACTTCCTACTACTTGCCTAACTATTTGGATACCTTGCTTTTCCACCCAAACACAACACCAAGAATGTAATCCTTAAGTGCTCTTCAATGTTGGAAAATAGGTTGCATTCCAAACATCAAATATACAATAGATACCATTGAGCACTCACATAACACTATAGCCCTTCCATATCCAACCATATTATGGTCTCACACATGACTAACTCTATGGATATTCATTCTTATAGAAGGAGTATATCTCCTGAATTAACCTGGTTATGATCCCATAACCAATCATAACATAATATGCAACCAACATTTGATCTAAATGCATTCTACCATCAACAACATTTACATACTCCAGGACTTTGGCCATTACATATAAATTTAAATATTGAAAATTAACCGAGGGAATTCTTACCTCAATCCCCTTCAACATGTATGCATCAACATAAACTAAATGCATACATGCCTGCTTGTTATCAACCTACTTGTTGCTATCTGACCAACTAATATTTGGAGAAGCTCACAAACTTCCTCCTTCATCATTATGATCACCATTCCTGCCACCCTCATGGGTCTTCACCTAGATGGAAATCATAAGCAACAACAATATCCACATCTTTAACCCTGCTATATCATTTTTCCTTAATACATAATCCATCATTAGTCATACTCAAATATTATTTCATAATAATAGACTATTATGAGTTCACAAGTATGTTATATACATATCAAAGCATGTGCAATTACACATCCATATGCACCTGACATTTATTGTCAGCATGCCTACTAATGCATATGCATTTTAATTTCATTGTATGCCTCATGCACTCTAGTGCATTTCTGTTTCAATTCACTTATTTATTTATTTATTTATGTTGTATCTGGTTGTCATTGAACTCCTTCAGATCCTTGGTGCCTTGTGTGCTCCCATTCTACTCATCTGCACTATGGTTCCCTGGTCTGAATACTTTCCAGCTAAGTTCCACTTGGTCATTCTGCAATCCAACCAATGTACTCAAATTGCAACAACTCCCCTTGGGTAGCCATGCCCAACTTACCTTTATGAGACATTCCATTACCCTGGAATGAAGTAGCTCAAACATTCCATCACTCTACTACAAGATTATTGACTCAAACAATGTTACTCCTATTTATCCATTAGGTTACTTCATTAACATTTCCCTATGAAACCATACCTTTCACACTTAATACCATTCCCAAATGGAAGTCCATTTTCATTCAGTGACACTTTTCAAGTGAGAGAGAATTCCAATTTATCTGCATTGGCAAACTGCTTCCACTGTGAACTCTGATATCATAAGTGGATTTATTTCACTGAGTACTTTTAGACAAGTAGATAAGTCATATCTAACAAATCCTTCCCTGTAACTCCTATGCTTGACACATAGAGATTATTCACACACCACCTCTTAAACTCTTTGTTTTCTTTCCCATCAAGCTTTCAATTGTCTACACATCTCTACCTTCAAGGCTATGGAGCCTTAATTTTCCTTTCTATTCCCATTAATGACATTATTCACCTCCTAGCTTCATGTCCTTTGTGAGGTTTCTTTCTTTTGTAGTACCTGCAATTTATTCGCATTTTGGAGTATCAACATAATAATTCTTCTATTATGCTCTTCTCAAGTTCTTTATCCACTTTCCATTAATTTATCTGTAGCTCTTTATTACCTCATCCAACTTTTGTAAGCTATGTCATGACTCCATTACCCTAACATCTAATCATATTGTTGAATTGATCTGATTATACCTCTAATCCTGACAAACCTGCAAGCAACCATCTTGTTAGAATTATACATATCATAAAAAATTGTCAATTAAATTTACTGGTAATTTTTCTACTTAATTGATGAAGAAATATATCACAGTTATCTCAATTAGAATAATTACAGGTCATTCTCCTCTGGATCAACTTTCCAATGACTGTAATCTTTCTCCAATCGGATATCTGAGCTGAAAGTTAGGGCTTCATGAAAAAAAAGACACTTTCAACCCCCCTAACTGATACATAATTCGAATTCTTCCCAGACACTTTCTTCAAATACATGCCACGTGACCACGGCTCAAAACCACAGACTATAACCAAGCACTTAGCTAAAAGGTGCTTATCTAGAGCTTCGGGACTCCGGGGCTCCCAAACTTCGGGTTTCAGAGGTTTCTCCTTCAACATACTTCATTTCCTTTGAATGCCAATTTTTTGAACTCTTGCACGATACTTCTTCGGAGCTTTAGGGCTCTAGTGCTTCATAAATTTGGGCTTCAGAGGTTCCACCTACACCACACAACATTCCCTCTGAAATCCGAAGTGGTGAACTCCCCGAACGATGCTTCTCCGGAGCTTCGGGACTCCGATGCTCTAGAGCTTCGGGCTTCAGAGGTTCTTGCAACCTCTCACTGTATTTCTCCCAAACGTCGAACTAGCGAACTCCCAGACTGGCTCTCTAGATCTTCATGTTTTAGAGGTTCTTGCAACAACATACCCAAATTTTTCCCGAATGCCGAATTTCTGAACTTCTAGGTACTCCTTAGCCACTATGCACCATGGGTGCTACATGTTAAAATATGGAGATGACACGTGGCCCAATCTAAAGGTGACACATGTCAAACTCCAATTGATACAAAAGGCCTGTCAAAATCATGAAATAGGATGACACGTGGCATGCGTAAAGTGGGTCCGTGTCACCCTAGGCAATGCCATCGTGCCACGTCACTCTAACAATCCTAGACTTCGGCTAGTTTGAGCTTTGGAAGTTTCTTCTACCACACACCTTAAAACTCCCGAACGTTGAGCTGGCGGACTCCTGGTCTGTCTCTCTTTGGAGCTTCGGGACTTCGGGCTTCGGGGAACTTCACCACTTACCATTACAAATCTCCCAAACTTTTGAACTATGCTTCTCCGAAGTTTCCGGACTCCGACGCTTAGAAGCTTCGAGATTCAGAGGATTTTTTTCAACTCCATCTAATATTTCCTCTGAATGTCGAACTTATGAACAATCGCTAATATGCGAACATGTGTCCCCTAACTACGAACAATCCAGATTGACTCCATACTTCGGGACTTTGGAGAAAACTTCTCCAAGTGACTTAAGGACTAAAACTCCCAAATGATGAATATTTGATAATCTGTAAACACGCGTCCTAGACAACGAACAATCACGATTTGCTCCCGAGTTCGGGACTTCGAGAGATTTTCTTCCTGGAATCTTAAGGACTCACTTCTCCTGGAGTGATAAACCTTTGAACTACCATGATATCTATGGCTCACGCTCACTCGCTCGTATATCTGATGGTTGGGATCCGATCTTCTCCACTGTGCCTCACCTCATGATCTGTGCCTAATCCAATGGCCCAGATCTGTCCTTGGAGAAATCCAACGATCAAGTACTCCTCGTTGTGATCTATGACGTAGATTCACTCTGGGACTTTGGAGCTTCGGGGATTTTACCTCCTTTTCATCAAATACTTAAAATTTGTCGAAGCAATGAAGTCCGAAGGACTCCAGTGCTTAATGACCCCACACCTTCTCCAGATCCAACGACTGTGAATGATTTGTCTTCTCCCGAACAGATCCAACGGTCCAAATCTAAATTTGATCCCACGATGGTGATTGTTCTCGAATTTGAAAGTGACGGTCACGATCCTTCAATCCCTTATTAAGGATCTCACACGTTCTAGCTTCTACACGGACTTTGCAATGCCATTCCTCCTGAGCTTCACGACTTCAAGGTCCTAACTCGATCTCAATCACAAGATATTGTCTAATGGATCTGGCCCATTCTGGCATGGTGTTTCAACCTATAGCTCTGATACCAATCTGTAACATACCCAACCACTTGCATGCACGGGGTACACCACTTAAACATGCTGCAACACACCCAACCACCAACAGGCAGGGCACGTTGTAGTCCCAAGACTCAAGCCTATGATTTGAGTTCGAATTCTAACAATATTTAATATGAAATCAAGCAGGGATAAACCACATGCATTAATCAAGCTTCAAGCTACAACATATAAAAGTAAGCAACGTGCCATGCACAACAAATAATCAAAAGACAAGCACATTAAAAATGCCTATCTCAAAGATAATTAAATACACAACGAAATAACATTATACACAGAACACATAGAGCACTTATATTTTCAAGTAAATGTTCACCAACTAGCTGCAGACCAAGGACGTTCCTCCCAACCATAGACATTGTTGTTCTTTTACTCTCAACAATAGGTCACCCCCGAGCCAGGGCTATGAATCCACAAGGATGGGTCCTAGGCCAAGTCTCAACACACAACAATTGGCTAACTAGCTCTCAGGTTTCCCAACCTCACATCAAGCCTGAAATTCCATCTCTCTTTCCCCCTCAACCCGCACAACCCGAAGAAATCAACACCTTACTATGCCATGCAATCCTTGAGGTTGTTCCATTTCTCTCTAGGGCTCCATTGCTACTGGTCAGGAAATCTCCCTGCTGGAAACTCCAAGGATTCTCAGTTGTCGATAGTTTTATCTGAACTACCATCAATCTCATGCACACGGGCATCCATTCCCTCATGGAATGATTAGTAAATTATTATAGCCATTCAACAATGGCTCTACTCTTCCTACCATTTGTTTCCCATGCTCAGCCCAAGAGCACACGAACTAGCAAGAGGGAGTGAAGAGGAAAGAAGAAAAAGAGAACAAGGGGAAGAACACAAACTAGGGGAAGAGAAACCCCCAACTTCACCCAAATCCACCCTCATGCAACCATTCGTATCCATGCTCAGACCAAGAGAACACAAATTCAACAAGAATGAGGCTCCTAAAGATGAAAGAGTGAGAAGGGTGTACAATGAATGAATAAGAACAAGTGAACCCCCAAACAAACCAAAGGTGGGTTTATATAATTACTTGGAAATCAAGAACCACATGGCCTCCCCCAAGAATTTCATGTAACCTATTTTTTTTTCCATAAAATCAATTATGGTTAAATAAAATAATAATAAAAAGACTTAGCCCCTCAAGCCCCCTCTCTCGTGGAATCATATCCCCCTATCTCTTTTGTCATGTCTTGCAACCAACGATGTATTTTATTAATGTATATGAAGTATTACATTTCCTAGGCACTCTGGCCCTTTTTCAACTTTATTGGCTCACTAGCGTAAGTCACAACTACATAATACATTATAGTTCATAAGGGTTAAAACTGGGATGTTACATTGAAGCTCCTAGATATCACCCTGTTCATATTGTCTAGATATGCATTAAAAGTATGTGAAATAAGGATTGAGCTTCCAACTTAAAACAACAACATTCCTACCAATGCATTGACATGGGGTCTAATGGACATATTTTTGAAATGGATGGTTTGGGACAAAAAATAACTCACTTCATTATTCCCGGGTTTGAGACACTAATCTAATGCTTTGAAACACAAACCCATCACACTAAACCAAGGTTCAAAACATCGATTGTTAGCTTTCTCACTTGGGATAGAGACCATAATAACAGGGGGTGCAAGGATTCAAGGTTATGATCACCTTGTAATCTGATTTTTTTTTTAGAGGCGGGAGGGACCATGTCCCAAAAGAACCCACCTTCTAAATCAAGAAATATTGACTGCAAAGGTTCCTTGAACCAAGAGGGAAATTCATACCATAAAAAAGCACCACCCAAAAGCCTAAATTTCTCTAAGATTTCTAGAGAATTTAGAGAGGGGGAGATTGGGCATAGGGCTAGTATCAATATAGACCAAAGGGATGCAAATGGAGAAGCTTGTAGCACCAAACTCCTTGCTCATTCAAGAAATATCCGAAAGGTTAAAACTCATCCAAATAAAAATTGAAACAAAACAACTACTAATGTTAACCAGGGGACTTACCAAACTTCCATTTGCACAAGAATACCATCCTGTAAAACACCCACACTCATTCCTTGTTCAACCCATTATCCCACCTCAAATGTACCAGGGAAAAAAACTACATTCAGTATCCAGGAACAAAGATTAATCTTGCATGGAGGGGAGGACACTAAGTTTCGTTGAATCACCCTTCCCAAGGCTTTGCCAACTTCCAAATAAATGTTGAATCATGGCTTTATTAATTGAGATTGAATTTCTCATTAACTATGACTTATGGGATGTTCAAATGTATTTGCTCCCCATTTTTATCCAAAGTTCGAGGCCCAATCTATGACACACTCTTGGACCATGGGTCTGATTCCTCATTCAAGTCCCTTTTAATTTGGAAAAATGAGACTTTAACAAGGGAGCCAAGTTTCTGCTTAATTCTGGTTATGATGGTTTTTAATTTGTCTCCCTGAGGAATGGATTTACCAATCATTTCTTTGACAATAATCATCGAGTTCCTGAAGACTGAGAGTGACCTAATATTTGCCTCCTTTGCTACAATTAGACCACACCATAAAGCATAATCCTCAGCTAGGTTAATGGATAGATTGTCCAATATCCATGCACAATAGGTTATTGAAGTTCCTCTGGGATAGTGGAGACTCCCCCATACTCCTTCCACCCCTAAGATGTTCATGAATTTTCATCATTAGTGCTTGATTTTATTATTTTGTGCATGGTGTATTGTCTCAATATTAGTGCATCAATACTTCAATTCAAGTCTAGAGCATCAATGTTGTAAGAAGTTTTTTTTTTTAAGCATCCAAAACCCTCCACACTTACAAACCTCCATATTTTTTGGTTGTCAAATGTTTTCTCTTTTAATTTTAAGTTCATGAAGCTCGGTGCTCTATTTCATGATCAAAGTATGTATGTATTATTCACAATAGTTTTTAATGATTCTTCGTCTTTGATGCTTCATTTCAATGTTTTGCCTACAATTTTCTTTTTTAGTATTAGATCATTTGTGATTCAAATGAATATTGGAGCATCGATGCTTCAATTGAATATTAGAGCACTAGTATTCAAACAAGATTTACTTTACATTCCAATACTGGCATATCGATGCCTAAGTTAAATCCCATAGCACCAATGAGTATCCTTACATTTCAATATTGAGTGCACTAATGTGTATATATAGTAGGAGCACCAAAGTGGGAATTAATGAGAAAAAAAACCTTCATTTTTACTTTTACACCCAACAAACCATTATTCTTATTTTTGTTTCCCTGCAACTAAATTGTTGTGCATCCAACGTACTCAACATTTTCATTTTCCATTTACTTGTAGTGCATCTGTAATACTTAATATTCATCTATCATAGTAAGGTTTTTTTTGTTTCCCCTTCAAAAACCATAGGTATCCTCTTTTTCATACATGAAGTGCCATGGATCCTCCTGACCAAATATCACACCGAGTAACTTTAAATATGTTTTTAAACATTTTTTTATTCAATCAATTGTATTTTTATCTATATTTTTCTATAAATATCAAAACATTCATGATTTGTTGGATTTGTTGTCATTGGATGAGACTTACATGGTGTGCCGAATGACAATTCTATGCATTAGTGCTCCAGTATAATAACAAAGCACCAATGCACCGATAGAATAATAGAGCATCCATGTTATTTTTGCAAACTCATAATGTATATTATTAAATATAGCTCCTATTACATTAGTATTTTAATAATCGATTGGTTTCTGTTCGAATGAGTATGTATTTTCAATCAATATGTGCATTTCCACTACCACATGGATATCGATGATATTCACATGAGAAGGCACGGGAAAACATCCCACACACTCTATACTTGTTTCTTTCACCAAGTTGTCCCCTCAAATATGTTAAAGAGGAAGTATCATTGAAGGTGAAAACAAATTCATATGACACTTCATTCCTTAATGGGACCAGGGACACTAGGCATCTTGGTTTGCAATGGACAATTGGTTCAACCATTTTATCTCTAGGATAGGAAGTGATGCTCCTCAATTCTCTGGTATGTTTCATCAAGTTGTTACTTTGAGGAAAATGGGATACATGGGTAAGTATCATAGTGTTAAGGAAATTAAAGCAAGGTGACATAAGATGAAAGGGGGTGGGGGGTGGGGTGGGGATCTTAGTATGTTTTAGTTTTTAGCATGAAGAGGATGTGAGAGAAAATACCAATATACTCTACATCTTGATCCCTTCCCTTAGTAATGGCGAGTAGATAGATTACATGATATTGCACCATCCATTAAATTATTTAGTATCACACCCTTTATAGGTGGAGTGTGATACTTTTGAGATGTTTTTGGCATACATTATACTTGGTTGATTATTGTGGCACTAATGGGAGGTCAATATTCTCTTATGCATAAGAAATGTGCTACATATATTTTTAGAGGTTTTCCACTACTTAACCTCAGATTAGCTTGCTCCCTCACTTTGAAATGGCCACCACTTGTATATGACTTGGGGGAGATTGATGTCCAAAGCAAGGCAATTGATAATCCATGCAAACTCATACATTATCCATTCCAATTATTCATATGCTTAAGCATCCAAATGATTCTTGCTTGGATATTTTACCATATCCCTATCTAGGCATGGATTGAAAACATGTCCAAAACATTCCCTTTCAATGATGATCCCCTATATGAATGAGGTCAATATACTAATAGTCAGTATAGTTAACACAATTCAATTTCTCCCATTTTTATTCAACATGTATGTATGTGGGAATTATTTATAAATAAACTAATTATTTTTGTAGATTATTGTGCGAGTGTTTGTCTAGTTGGTAATGATATGTCCTAGATGATCCAAATGTTATCAATGGTGATGTGCAACTGAATTGTGTGATTCCACCAACATTTATAACTCAACACATTCCTACTGGCCAAAGGATTTTTGAACATTAGAGAATATATTAGTTGAATAGGGAGAAATTGCATCAATGTGAGGAGGTGTTGCATTAAAAAAAATTGAACATAATCTATGTGTGAATCTAGTATAGCACAAGGCATCTCTACTAGGATGATATTTAGAAACAAAAAAAATATCATGATGTAAATGTTTCATATAGTTAGAACTAAGATACCCATCACATTTTGCTATTAGTCGACCATTGTTTCCTCCAAATAGTGTTCCATGTGTATTTTTACAATAAGTTTAATATTATTTTACTTACTTGTTGTGCCTCCCACAACTACCCACTAAAATTCTCTAAATTAGTGAATTTCAGTGAGTATAACCCCCTATCAAAATTTTGGCAAGGTACTTTATCACTACTTACTTGATTTTTCACTGACACAAGAAACTATTATTTTGGTAATGCAATATCAATCCTAACCCAACAATCAGCTATGAGAATCAAAGCTCTTATGCTCTTTCAATTTTTTTCAATTGGCCCTTGTCTGAAAAGACCAAATTCTAAGTCATGCTAAACCATAAGGAAAATCTTCACTTATATAATCATGCATGAGAGCTATCGAGATATTACCCACCAAGAAATTGCTCCTTGGAATAATTAGATGAACAAATTTAATTTCTCTTCTGATAACATTAACGAAAAGTGTTCTATTGGAATCATTACCGTCAGAAGGATTTTCAACCTTATAATCTCAACTCTAATGAATCCCTTCCGATAGACTTACTCCAATGCATATATTTCCACTATGCCATGGAGCACTTGCCTTGTGCCTACATGTCAGGTGATTACTAGTCTAAAAAAACTAGTCTATGTAGTAAACCTAAATACATAGGAGTGGGTCCCTTATGGGCCACTAACACGAGGAGGAAAGGAGAGTTTGGTTGATTAATCCCTTTTTATCCACAGACTTCAACTTCCCTGCGAGTAAAG
>ML781620.1:865385-894282 GCA_009831015.1 Picea engelmannii | reverse complement strand
CTCAATTGTACTCTGTAAACACCCCAACTCAAGTCTCCACTCACCAAAGTATCTGGCAATCTGAACCTTGGTATCCAATCTCTCATTCCCTCACTGATGCTGAAATTCAACGAGTAATCAAAGAAACTCGTGAATGTGTGCTTACCCACTAATGGAGTAGGAAAACCAACCAATCCCCTATCAATTTTTAGGTACTCGAAGGACATAGGAGTCTGACATGGGAAGAACCAACTCTTGAAATTCCCCTAAACCATGACATAAACCCAACCATCGGAACATTCGGTTACCACCTATCGTGAGTCTTACAAGGAGTCCAAGAAACCTTAGATTTAATCCTAGAAAAATACATACTTTATGGGGGTGGTAGACCTCCCATTCTTCCGGAATCTCCACCAAGAACACCAAGAGGTGAACCTGAAGACGAGCCTAAAGGAAAAGGAGAAGGAGAAGGAATCCCCGAAAATCCTCAACTAATGGCCCGAGTCAATGAAAACCAATAGAATAACCAAATTTGATTGGTTCTTGATGTCGTTGCAGTACTCGGGGTAGTCCATGACATGCCTAAACACCCTAAATTTTTTTTACCCAAATTTGATCCTGATAAGAAAGACTCTATTGAGGACCATGTTAAGAAATTTTTTCTTGCAGTCAGATTAATGAATGGGCAACGTGAAGATGTCATATGAAAGTTATTTCCTTGCATGTTTGAAAATAAGTCTTCCACCTAGTATTTTTCTCTTGTTCAAGCTTCAATTACTAGCTCGAGTGATTTTGAAATCACTTTTATTGAAAAAATTGGTGAAGACTGTTATCCCTTATTTCTAGGGATAACTAAGGAGATTATGTCTCAAGGCCCTCGGGTTGCAAACATAATGTACTAAGAGACAGATGGCTGACAATGTCCACTTGCACAGTCAGAAGCCCGCCTCACCACCACAGATCTCAGATTCATCAAGATGGTATCTGCCACACAAGCTTGCTTCCAGAAGACATTGGGTCTTTCTCCATGGGGTACAAGCCATGTACTATGGTGAGTGTCATTTCAATATTTGAGGCATTCGAGTGTGTTGCATTTAAATAATGATTTTGATTATGTAACATCTGCTTGGAAGTTATTCCCTTTGCCCCATTTCACCTTGGTGGTTGACATTTCACCTTAGTAGGTGGTCACCCTTAGGGATGGTTTTTCTATTGAAAGGTCCCCTTGACAAGTCATCGTGCCATTCCCAATCATACTTATCATTTTTCATCACGTCACCCCTCATTCTTCTCCTTATATTTTGGGATTTTCAGGTGTACTAACCTAAGAAGGGATTGTCCCTCGTTTAATGGGAAGAAGGGGTTGAAGCCTAGAGGTTTGTAGCTGGCAAAAGATAAAATCCAATCATAGACCTTCTAGATGCTCACCCAGGGATCCCGAGGACAATGAAATGTCTCTCATAACAAACTGATGGGACCTGTGAAAAATAACAAATGCAAAAATTTCAACCAAGGTAGAGCGTGCATGGGCAATGTTTTTAATGATTAAGTAGAAGTCCCACACATTGTCTTCAACCTAGGGAAGAATAATGTGACCAGGGAATAGTCATGGTGGAATTTTTTTTTCATGATTAGGTAGAATCCCCACTTTGGCTTCAATCTGGAAACATCTTAGAACAACAAAAGGCAATACATGGGCTTGGAAAAAGGATGCATTGAAAATGAAGGTGCAACAGACCCTCTACAAATGAACCCATAAATGAGACACTACAACCCCTTGTATGGCATGAACCCTATACCCAAAAGTCTTGCTCCCATCCACTTCATCTTTTACACATGGCTTAGAGGGGGGTCCACCTGGGAAACACTCCTTGACTTAGGGGATGATTCACCCAATAAGTCACTTTGTCAACCCTCCCATACCTAAACTTGGCAAATTGCATAGGGTATTTGAGCACTTGTTTAATTTGATGAGGCAATTTTTGATGCACATGCGTAGGTGACTCTTTTATTGATTTGATTTATTTATCATGATATGTTTGAATTGATATCCTTGGAGGGTGTATTCTTGTCTTTGTAGGGCCTTGCTTGGTGGACAATTTTGGAGGATAAAGTCTAGCTTGGGCTTCCTTGGAGCTTCAAGTCCACTGGATGGATACCATGGCCCGCACATCGGATGACGATGACAAATTTTGGAGGCTTGAGAGACCTTTTGGATGACCTCACCTAGCCCCTGCAAGCCCAAATTTTGGCCTTTGGAATTCAAAAAATCACCTTTAGAGGGCTTAACGTCACCCTAGGGATAGGGTTTGATGTGGTTGACTAGATACTTGGCACCTTTTGGATGGAGGGAGGCCTTGGATTCATGGAGGAGACCCTAGTGCTTGATATGGAGGCCTTTGTAGGCTCAATGTTTCATCTCCAAGCTTAATGATTTGCTAAAAGTGCCAAAACGTTTCCCTAAAGGGGCGACATCATGCTTCTTTTAGGGTTTCTTATGTGCAAAATCAAATATAAAATTGTAAAGGGGAAAAGTAAGGGTTGTTTACCCCTTACTTTTTGGTTTTCCCTAAAGTTAAGTGGACAAACACTTTTTAGAACTTTTGTATAAATAAGGATCATTTCCTTTTCATTTTACCATAGCTCTCCCATTTGGAGAAGAATGCTTGGCTGAAATTTGCACCCCTCTTGGGTAAATTCTCTCTCTCTCTCTCTCTTTCTCTCTCTCTCTCTCTCTCTCTCTCTCTCTCTCTCTCTCTCTCTCGTTATATGGTTTGACTCTTGTCTTATGGAATGAAGTGGTGCTCTATCTCTTGTAGGATCTTTCTCTTGCTTTGATGATGAAAAATATTTGGTGACTAGGGTTTGTCTTGGAGTATTTTGGAATTGGTAATTTGTTGTTTTATTGTTGTTGATTGGCTAGATCCTTGGAGGAGTATAAGTGTTTACAACCTCCACCAAGTTTTATCATTTTTGTTTGTTTGAAAAATCTATTGCAAAGGTTGCTAGGAGGAGAAAGATATTGAAATTGTCTTAGTTGGAATCTTTCCTATGTGTTTTAAGCTTGCTAAGGCCCATAAGGCGTCTTGATTGGATAAGGACATCTTGCTGCTCTTATAAATTTAAGTCACAGCCATTAGGGATGCAACAAATTGCTCTGAAACTTTTACTTTTTCTCTCTTTTCAAACAATCAAAATTTGCTAGAAAGTTGCCATAACAATCAACTTGACATTGTGCATCTTTTGGGTGGTTTACTTGTAGTTTTTGGTGGTTGAAAATATCTGTTGTAACAATATTTTGTTACATCCATAAGGCTGTTACAATATATCTACAATAACATCTTTGAACATCCCCCTAATACCACTAAATTTTTTGCTAAAGTATTGGGAACTAATCTACTTGTTTTATGCTTCATTTCTCAATAAATATTTGTTGCTTTGAGTGGTTATGTCTGAAGTAATTGGATTTTTAATTGCTGATATATATTCTTTTTTACTGCAGTAATTTGGGAGATCAATCTTAACTTGCTTTTCCACTTGATATTTAGGTTTGTATGTTCGTCTCTTCTTGTGTCTCGGGTTGGTACAATACTCTTCTACAGGTACACTACTTCTTGTAAACTTTCCCTCATCCATGAGACTTCATACCAAGACTTCCATATCTCCAAAACTTGACCTGTAGGGGATTCACTTCCATAACCTCACTTTCCATCTCATTTCTCCCTAGGGTCACCCGTGATCCCCCCCTTGTGTTGGATTTATCCTTCACTAAAGCGAGGGGGGGATTTATCTAAGGTGACGTTGGGTAGACTCTCCCACAATTATCACCATCCCATGTATTGGGTAAGGCTTTTCCTAGGCTATAGTTTGTGAGATAACAAAGACAAGACCCCAACAACTTTAGTTATAGATATTTATAGGATTAAAATGGCTGCAAAAGAAAAGGTTAATGATTTCAATCAAAGGTTTCTCACTTTAATAAATAAAATTCCTCAAGATTCCTATCATGTTGAAGATGTTTCTATTGGATTTTATACTTCAAGTCTCCCTATTTCCATGGTAATGTTTGTAAAAATGGTCAAGAAAAATATTTTAGAAGCTATCTTTAGAGAATCCATTAAAGTTGAGAAGGATATGCTTAGTCTTAAGGGAAATCCTGGAATTGAATCTTCAAAGGATAAAACTAGTATCAAAACCAAGACTGTTGTGACCAAACCTCTCGAGGATAAGAAATATCAAGATTCCATAGATATGGAAGCCCTCCAGAGAATTGTGAAGAAACTTTCCAATGAAATTTATGATATGAAAAATAATTGTGGAGAAGGCTCATTAAACCCCAAGAAAATTTTCAAATTTACACTCAAGAAGGAAAAGAGTTCTCCTCCCTTGACTAAAATAGCCCCTCCTTCAAAATGCATAAACATGGAATATTTTGAACAAGCCCTCAAGGCTTGGGAAAATGATACCCAAACTGAATCTAAGGAAGAAGAGGAGAGGGAAGCAGAATAATAGGATCAATTTCAAGAGACTGATGAAATAGAAGAAAAGGAAGTCAACTCTTTTTGGGACATTTATTTTGGATTGGGAGAAGAAGAAGAGGAAGAGGTGGAAGAGATCCATCTATCCAAAAATGCAGTAACCACCAAGATTGCAAGCAAGGCTTCATCTTCTAATCCTCGATCCTCTTTTAAAACTGCCAAGACAACATCCAACACACAAAATATGCCCTCTGGTGATAACCAAGTTACTTCTTCTACTCCTCCATCTAAATTGGATTATGGATTTTTGGAAGATTTGAAAAGAGCTAAAGCGAGTATATATTTGTTTGAACTCATGAAGCTACCCCAGATCCAAGACAATTTTATCAAAACACTGCATGGTATAATTCTAAGAACACTAAAGAAGCTAATGTGGGAGGAAGTAAAGGGAAAGGTAAAGTAGGTCAGAGCATTGATAAGACAACACCAAAGAAACAACCAACTATGAATGAATCTCTTATTGGTTAAAGATAAAAATCCAATACTCCCCCTTTCTTATTGACTTTTGAAATATTCAATAGAAATATTTACAACTGCATGGTATATTCTTGAGCTCCTTCAAATGTCATGCCCTTTAAAGTTTGTGAAAAGCTCAATGTCAAACCTAAAGAATTTGATATCCAAATCATCCAGTTAGATAGGTCAAGGGTCAAAGTTATTGGGGAGTTAAAGGATGTCTTGATTAGATTATTATCCAACACTAAAGTACACCAAACTATTGACATCATCATATTTGATATCTCAGATACTTAAGGAATTATTTTGAGCATAGATTGGTTTGCTATGCTTGATGGATATTTTGATACTGATTGGCCACATCTATGGTTGCCATACAATGGAAATCCCAATCAAAATAGAGTAGATAAAGAACATTACATGAAGCATGTGGTAACAAACTTAAATTATCCCAATGAACCCATAATGTTGAATCATTCAATCATAGGGAACTATTCTTATGATTCCTTCTTTGGGAATCACATTGTTGATATCTCTTCTTATGCAGATTCAAACACACAATATGAAATCCTTCATTGCACTCAAATTATTGAGCCTCACTGTAATATAGTAGATAGGATTGACACTAACCCTGATGTATAGCCTAAAACAGTATCTAGGGATAAGTTAGAAGTGTATGTTATTGTTACTAACCCAAATAATTCACAAAATAAAACAAAATCTAAGTCCATAACTAAATTTAAATGCGATCCTAGCATGTGGAATTTATTCTTTGATGGATCCAAGTATCTTGAAGGCACAGGTGTTGGATACATACTGAAGGACCCTAATGGAAATAAAACATTGATTGCATGTAGACTTGAGTTCCAATGCACAAACAATATTGTTGAATATGAAGCTCTTTTACAAGGATTGAAAAAGGCAGTAGACATGAAAGTAAGGAAGATAAAGGTATTTGGTGACTCTGAAATTGTAATAAGACAGGTAAGAAACACCATATATTTCCTTTAAAGTCACCTCAAACATTACCAACATGAGGTATGGGAATTGATCAAACACTTCAATGTATTTAATATTGGTCATATTCCTCGTTCATTAAATTATGATGTTGATTTACTAGCTAGTGTTGCATCTAATTTAATCATGTCTGAATGAATAATGCCTGATACCTTTTCTGTGGAATTATTGTACAAGACTTTATTTCCTAACAATAGAACCATATGGAGAGTCTTTGATGATGATCAACAAATCATAGGTTTCTTTTCACCTTGAAGCTAACTTTAAATACTATGTCATATATGAAGGCCAACATGACTAGAATGTGAATTCTGAGTCCCCTGACTCAACAAGTCAAACATTGGGGAGTAAAGTCAATCTAATTAATAACATTCCCAAAAACGTGGTGAAGCTTGAGAAACTCTATGATCTTCAAGACAAGTTCAAGAAAGTGACAAACTGCAAAACAAATAGTTCAACTATGTAGTTTGAAGTAATAAATCTAGGAACAAGTATTATACCATAGAATATCAACCTTAGACAGAACTATTCAGTAACTGAAAAGAAAGTCTTCATCAAGTTATTTAAAGAATATAAATACATCTTTTCCTAGACATACGATAACCTCAAGAAATATGATACAAATATCATTAGACATATAATCCCCATGAAGCCTCAAACAAAACCTTTTCAGTAGAAGTTGAGAAAGATGCATGCTAACTTAGAACCTCAGGTGAAGGTTGAACTAAATAATTTGTTGGTAGCAAGGATAATCTTCCAAGTCATACATACCCAATGGATTGCTAATCTTATGCATATAAGGAAAAAGAATGGGGACACAAGATTGTGTCTTGATTTCTGAAGCTTGAACAAGACCTTAGAGAAGGACAATTATCCTCTACCACCCATGGAACAAATCCTACAATAAGTCTCTGATTCTAATATGCTCTCATTATTAGATGGATTTTATTGCTACAATCAAGTTTTAGTTTCCCATGATGAGAAGTTGAAAACTACCTTTCAAACATAATGGGGAACTTATGCTTATAAGAAAATACCATTTGGACTAATAAATGCAGGGTCAACCTTTCAAAGAACCATGGACATGCTAATTGGTGACTGTGTGGTGGTATATCTTGATGATGTTAATGTTTTCTCCAAAGTAAAAAAATATCATATAGCCCATTTGAGAAAGATATTTAATATATGCATAAGGTATGGCATTTCATTGAATCCAAAGAAATCTATTTATGTCGTCAATGAAGGAAAATTATTAGGATTTGTTGTATCTAAAGATGGTATGATGATAGAACCCAAGAGAACTGAAGCTATCTCAAAGATTCCTTTCTTAACAAAAATTCCATGCAATCATTTCTTGGGAAAATAAATTTTGTAAGAAGGTTTGTCCCAAGTTTTGTTGAAACTCTCAAGCCTCTTTAGGATATGATAAAGAAAAATGCATATTTCAAATGGGGATCTAAGGAGAAATAATCATTTATAAATATCAAGGAAGAGATATCTCAGGCCCCTACGTTGATGAGCCCATACTTTCACAAAGATTTTATACTTTGCACCTTCACTTCTGACATTGCATTTGCATCTGTCCTCACACAAAAAAATGAAGAAGGGAATGAATTCCCAATTTCCTTTACGAGCTGCGGGTTGCAAGGAGTAGAGCTAGATTATCCAGAGGTAGATAAACAAGCCTATGCATTTTTTAAGGCAGTCAAAATTTTTAGACCATACCTATTCAAATCCAAAGCTAAAGTGACAGTACCCTATCATGTTATGAGAAACCTCTTTATACATAAAGAAAAAATGCATATTTCAAATGGGGATCTAAGGAGAAATAATCATTTATAAATATCAAGGAAGAGATATCTCAGGCCCCTACGTTGATGAGCCCATACTTTCACAAAGATTTTATACTTTGCACCTTCACTTCTGACATTGCATTTGCATCTGTCCTCACACAAAAAAATGATGAAGGGAATGAATTCCCAATTTCCTTTATGAGCTCCGGGCTGCGAGGAGTAGAGCTAGATTATCCAGAGGTAGATAAACAAGCCTATGCATTTTTTAAGGCAGTCAAAATTTTTAGACCATACCTATTCAAATCCAAAGCTAAAGTGACAGTACCCTATCATGTTATGAGAAACCTCTTTATACATAGATATTTGGGGGACAAAATAACTAATTGGATGGTAGCCTTAGAAGAGTATGATCTAGACATAATGCCTTCTAATATCGTGAAAGGAAAATGAATCTACAGGTTGGCAGCTGAATCAACATAAGATAAAGTTGATGAAGACCAAATTTATGAAGATCAAAGTCTACTGGAGAAAGAAGTTTGTTACATCCTTGTAATTATTGACCCATGGTATTATGAAATGAAGTACTATTTGACTCATGGTTCAGATCCACAGTACATGGAACCCAAGAAAAAGAGAAATCTTAGGATCCAATCAACTCAATACCACCTTGTTCAATGGATATTATTCAGAAAAAATTATGATGGTGTTCTCCTAGGATGTTTGGAAAAGGAAGATGTGGAAAAATTCCTTTTTGAACTACACGATTGTCCAACTGGAGGACACTTTGGGGTAGACACCACTGCAGAAAAAATCCTCAGGTTGGGTTACTATTGTCCTACCCTATTCAAAGATTCACATGCATATTCAAGAAGATTTCAAGAATTCCAAAATTCATCTGGAAGAGAAAAGAAACTTGCTTTTCCTCTACAACCAATTTCAATCAAGCGCCCATTTCAATAATGGGGTTTGGATGTGATAGGAGAAATTAACCCAAACTCTTCTCAACTGCACAAATACATCCTGACTACAACATATTAATTCACCAGGTGGAATGAAGCAATCCCTCTCAAGGTGGTGAATAAAAATAAAGTGATATATTTCCTTGAATCCCATATCATAACTAGATTCAGTGTCCCAAATTCTTTAGTATTTGATAGTGCCAAATATTTCTCTTTGTTGAAATTGACTGAATATGCACTTGAAAATAACATTAAAATTAAATACTCAACTAATTATTATCCTAAGGGTAATGGGATAGCAGAATACACAAATAAAAATCTAATCAAAAATATGAAAAGGACTGTAACAGAACACCAAAAGAATTGGCATTTATCCCTCTCCAATGCCCTATGGGATGATAGAGTAACACCTAAATCTTCTATGGGAAACTCTACTTTCTTTATGTTATATGGACAAGAAGATATCTTTCCTACCCATACTTTCCTACCTTCCTTGCAGTTAGCTCAATCTGTGCAAGACAAGGAATGCCCAATAATGCAACAAAGACTGAACATGCTTCTTAAATTAGAATAAGAAAGAGATAAATCTAAACAGAAATTAGTGCAACATCATGAACTAATCAAAAGATGGTTTGATAAGACCTCTGTGGGGAAAAAATATTTTCAAGAAGGTGATCTAGTGCTTAAATGGGATAAGGCCAATGCGATGAAAGGAAAACGCACCAAATTCCAAAAAGTGTGGCTAGGCCATGTTATCACATAAGTTGTAGGTTGGGAAAATCCTGACCCAACCACCAAATGGAAACAACTTAGAGAAAACCTACCCAATATCACCTTAGGCAGGTATTCCTATCACTTTAGAGGTGAGAGAATCACCTCAAGGGGGGAATCCCGGTGACCCTAAGGGAAATGAGATGGAAATTGAAGAGATGAAGGAAGGTCCCCCTAAAGGTCGAGATAGAAGATATGGAAAGGATTTCAAAAGATTCTTGGTGGTAGCCTATGGTTTCCAAGAGATAAGAACACATGAAAATAATAATGTACATGCCCGAGACACAAGAACAAGTTGAGTATATATGTATAATGTCAGGTGGACAAGAAATTTAGGCTTGCTGCCCCTAATTGAAAAAGTAAACAAGAATACATATCAACAAGAAAATAAGTGTTAAAGATGATAAACAATTGCTAAAATTCCAACAAATGATGCAAGAGATAAGTTAGATAAACACTAGTGATACTCAAGAATGAAAGCACAAGACTTTAGCAATGAAAAAAGGCTGTAATAAGGAGTGTTTGTAGAGATATTTTGTAGCCTTATGTCTGTAGCAAACAAGTTGTTACAACAGTAAATCCAACCACCCAAACTTACAAAGAGTCCACCTAAAATTTGTGCTAGGCCTAGTAGATTAATGGGGCAAACACTTAAAAACTTTTGACGGTTGAGTGGAGAGTTATAAAGGAAATCATGTTAGGGTTTTTGCATCCCTAATGATCTAGGTGGATATCGGTGTCCACCCACCTATTCCAACTGGCTCAAAACAATTTGTTGGAAGTTTACTATTTTTAGTAGTTTTTCATGTCCTAAACTTTCTGGGCCATTTTGAGGGCCTAAACAATATGTTTTCAGGACCGAAGACCTCCATGATAGGAAAAGACTCTTATCAAGTGCCCAAAATGAAGTTCCTCATCGGTAAATTTTCAACAAGCTATTTTACGCCCCAAACAGAGATCGTATGCCAAAGTTACACCCCTGGGAAGTTGATACACCAAACCACCCAAAACGACATCCACAAAACTATTGGCTTTTCATCTTCTGATGTTAGGGTTTTGGAATTTTTTTTTATGTTAAAAAGGCCTTTGGAACCTCATTGTAACAATCATCTTCTTGAAAATGAGCATAGTTGTCACATCTCTTCTCAGAGATAAGATGCCACCATTCTAGAGAGTCTTTCACTCTATATTTCTATTGTTTTGTACATTTCACTCATTAATTGAAATTGTCTATTACTATATCTTTGTGTTTATGGTTATATATTTGATATATCTCTATTATACTATTGATACATATATGTACATTTCTTTATTATATCTCTGCTCTCATTTCGTGCAAAAAATAATACAGATCAGTGGTATCAGAGCAGGTTTCTCTTGATTGTTTTTAAGTGAACCTCTCTCTTGAGGAAAATCACTCTTGCACTTCCAAGAAACCCTCCATGGCAGAAGAAAAGAAAAATGACAAAGAAAAATATTCTATTAACTATTGCTTGAGCAAGCTCTCATGCGAAAGAGGGACGAAATGATGGAGAATTTTTCCACGTCCTTCAATGCCTATTGATAACAGCAGGCACATCTTCATCGAGCGACCACTTTGGAGGCACCTCTCCTTTCAAGGTACAAGTTAATTTTGATATTCCTGTATTTGAAGGTCAGATAGATGCGGATGCCCTAGAGGAATGGTTAAATTTTCTAGAAGGTTATTTCTCTGTTCACAATTTTTCCAACAGGGAAAAGATCACCTTCGCACTCCTTAAGGCTTTCCCCCATGTCAAACATTGGTGGGAAACTTATTGGGAGAAAATTTCCACATTGGAGTCTGGAATATATGGGGCCGAGCTCACTTGGGATTTTTTTGTGGATGTGGTCAAGGAAAAATATTACCCAGTTGGTAACTATGACGACCAGTACATGAGATGGACGATATTGTGGCAAGAGAGGGGCCAAACAGTGTCAGAGTTCACAAATAATTTCCATACCTTGCGCACCAAGCTGGGTATCAAAGACTCTAAGAAACATCTGGTTCTGAAATACCGCGAGGCTCTGCATAGGTACATCCAAATTGAAATGTATTCATTGGAAATCTCATCACTAGGAGCTGCTTATTGATAAACTGTCAAAATCGAGCAGAAATTTAGGCACCAGAACAAATGGGAGTTCGGGTCTGCAAATCCACAACAACCAAAGTATGGTAAAGACGACCCTAACAACCAACCTTCAGAAAACCAATCCAAGCTACATGAAAAGAAGGGTAACGAAAAGGCAAAGAAGGACACTGTAAAGTGGTGCGATTTCCACAAAAGCCCCTGGAACAACACTGATGGATGTCGCTCAAAATATTCATTGGTGGATGAGATAAAAGACAAGGAGTTGAACCCTAATTCAGAATTTGATTCATAAAATAATGGGAGAAGACAGATCATCGACGTAGACCCCATTTTTATTGTCGTGAACACAATAATTCAACCAGAAGAACCAATAGATCCTGAAGAGGGGGTGCACCTTTTTCATTCATAGATGTGGGTGAAGGGGACCCCGCTGCATTTTATTGTTGATAGAAAAATCCAAAAGAACTTCATCTCAACAGAGTTCATCAAACAATTGAGATTGTCGACAATTGCACACTTGCAACCATACAACATTGGGTGGCTTCGCTAGGGACGATATCTTCGTGTCAACCAACAGTGTCGATTTTCATACGACATCTAGCCCTTCAAGGATGAGGTATTATGTGATGTTGGCCCACTGGATGTCTGTGATGTTCTTATGGACCAAACATATATGTGGAAGCGCCATGCTATTTATTAGTCTCGGCCTCGTAGTGTCATTGTTACTTTAGGGGGTCATCTCTATAGGATACCAAAGGTAGTTCTAACTACCGTCCCACCAAAACATTTCTGCAAGGTAATCTCTCATACATCAAAATTTATCCTCTTTACAATCTGTTCAAAAGGTGAATAGAAGGACAGAAGGACATTGCAACCAATGCAACCTTGGCCCAAGACCTTACGATCAAACAAAAGCAGATTGTAGAAGAGAAATAAGATATTGTTTCTTCACCTATAAGGGTTCCTACACACTACCCAGTCAAGCCAAGATACAATAGGTTGGTTGAATAGATTCAACTCCACCAACAACAATTTCATGACAACATTCAACAAGCTAATCAATGCAACTTCTCCAACAAGGCAAGTAGCTCACCAAGATTCAGATTCAACAAACGCGTTCCCCTCTCCGTTGAGAACTCAACGCAATGGAGACCATTACTTCCTAAGGAGGGAGGATTGATCCAGGTGGATATCACTAGTGACCCACCTATTCCAATTGGCTCAAAACAACTTGTTGGAAGTTTACTATTTTTAGCAGTGTTGTCATCCTAATACACACCTGGGTTATCATGGAAGAAACCTTCAACCCACTTGGTGTGTCCTTGGGGGCAAGTCTCGAGTCAAGGTGTTGTCACCTGATCCTCGACTCCTCCGTCTAGGCCAACTCCTAGCGAAGCCAAGGGGGGTAGTCCCTATAAAAATAAAAATAAGGCGTTCTAAACTAAGCAAGAAAGAAAACTTAATTCTAGGAGTTTATTGCTTGAAATAAAATGTTTAATCACAAGATAAATTTAACACCACATGATATTTAACCAAAAAGGATACTTCATGCATCATCACCCATGAGATTTATGAATTATCAAATAAAGACAAGCATTTTCACTTACTAAACAATATAGAGATAAAATTTAAAGACTAGTGCCAAACATAAAGCAGTAAAGTGTGATGTGATGAAAATGTCGCGTTAATTTTATCTTGAGTGTTTTAGTTAAGGGATTTGGTGTTATTAAGATAGTTTTGAAATTGTGAAGTGGGTATTAAATTCGGGGTCCCCACTCTTTGTGTGAAAAAGTGAATGTGGCCTCTTCATTCCTTATTCACCAATCTTATAGACTTACCGACTGGGTGTGTCGTAGGTCCAACGAGGAGAGAACCTTGATCTCAAAGTTTCCCCCTGACTTAACACACTCCACCCAGGGTAGAGGTCTTAAATGAATAACACAACTTAGAGATTGTCCTAATTATACTAGCATGCATTGCTCAAACCGTTTCTGGGTCTCCAAAGCCACTTGGACTTGGCAGTGGGATTGCATACGTGGTTTGAACAATTCGGGTTTATTCCAATAATTCCAAAATTGAAACTAAAGATAAGCAAACCTAGAACTTGCAAAATATTTTTAAGACTTTGATTTAAGTGATGTGAGTAAGTTTTAATCTTTTTTATGCATGATAAACTAAAATAAATCAGTGAAACGAGAAACAACCCAAAAAAAAAAACAAGAAAACACTAAAAACACCAATTTCCCCCAGGGGCAGGGGAAACAACTAAAGGTGAGTTTTGTGGCTCACTAACTTTATTACAAGATGAGATCACTTTTATTTTGGAACTCTTGACCTTTATATGGAGAGATCAAAGTGCTTTACAAAACTTTTATGATGGAAAAAATCAAATATGAGGCTCCCAGGAGCACCGACGGGGTCCTGGAAGGGGCTAAACTTCAAAAGTTCAGCAATGTTTCCTCTTGTACCTGTCAGATATGCAATAAAACAACAAGGTATTAAATTCAAAAGGTGACCAAAAACACTTTAAGAGTTTCTTTGATCAACCCCTAAAAATATGTGAAAAAATTCTAAGTTAAACTACACTAAGGACAAAAAATAACTAAGGAGTGATAGCTAAATAGATAACCTCCCTAGGATCTTATTGAATGATATAAAATCAGCAGAGAACAACAACCTATCTTGCATATTTATACTTTAGAAAACACAATAAAGTTTTTCCTATCACAAGCCTAAAAAAATTACTAGAAATTGAAGGCTAGTAAGCAACAAAACGAAGCTAGATCTTGGCAAATAGATATATTCTTTCAACAAAACTCAGATCTAGTTTTAAAGGTTGCATGCAACTGATATAAAACAGATTTCAACTTTTAAAGACAAATCAAAACCTTGCATGCAACAGGAAATCACAGGACAAGCAGATTTTTCTTATAAATTTTGAGAAAGTAAAGGGGAAGAGAAATTCAAGACGTGAAATTTGGGCAATGGAGTCAGGATGTTGCTTGAAGAGGGGAATCCTTCCTTTCTTTGCACTTGAATATGTTTGGGGTTCAAGCAAGAACCCTCTATTCCTCTAAGATAGAGAACCTATAAACTTGGCAAAACCCTTGCAAGCGAAATGTTAAAATATCCAACATATAACCTAAAAAAACATGTAATTAAAACAATAATGACATGCACTCCAAGATTAATTTGTAACAAAACAAGGATTAGCAATACAACCTAGTTTTACTAAATACCTCATTCCAAAAGATAAATAACAATTCTAGCAAGAGATCTTTACCATACATTAAGAACCATAGTAGGAGTAGATCCTCCACACATACACAAGACAACACAATGATGCTCCAAAGTCTTTTATTCCAATGCTTAAACAAGTATTACAACAACTCTTCACCCAAGAATTCACTAACAAATGAGAGAGATCGACCTCTCTTAAATAGAAATGGAGGTGAGGATTCCTAGGCAAATGCATGTGCTAGGGTTAGGTATTTGAAGTAGGGATGCGTGGGTAAAGGAGGAGTGGCGCACTTGGATTAGAGGTGGATGTGTGTGGTGAAGGGCGAGTGATGGTAGGTGGAGTGGAGGTGAGGGGGAGTGAACTAGGAGAGATTATGTGTAAGGGGCGAGTGGATTGAGAGAATGTGGGAGTGAGGAGTGAGTTGAGTGGAGGTGTGGGCCATAAGGGAGATGCGCTAGGGTTTTAGGTAGTGCGCCAGGGTTTAGGTAATGCCACTTAGGATGGGAGTTGAGGTTGGGACTCCTCCCTAACTCCAAGTCATCTAGATAGGTCTACCTTCTCATTAGTTAACTCATTTTTAGCCTTGAGTTGACTAAAAACACATAAAAACATGTTTTCCGGTTCTCCTAAAATTTAGGAGACTCCTAAATTGACTTTTTTACTGATAATAATCACTTTTTAGTCTCGAAAGATAGGAAATATGGGTTTACAACATACTATGAACTGGAAAACGACTGTAAATATGGCATCTGACAACATTTGATGCCATATTTTTTACATTTATTGACTCCGAATTAAAAAATTCCATATTTTTAAGAATTCAATTAATTCATTAAAACTTAAAAAAAAAAAACCTATTAGACTTAGCTGCAATTTCCAAATGACTCAGACACTATGTTCTAGTATGAGCTTATTTTCATTGTGACACTAGACATTGGATTTTCCATGCCGAAAGCTGCTTTTCAACACATACTTCGGCTTTGGAGCAAGTCTTTTTTTTCTGAGTGAAAAAACTTAGGAATTATTTAATCGCTCACTAAGGCAAGCAGAAAAAATAATTAACAAGTAAAAAAAAACACTCCGGAGTATGTGCCCACTTCCAGATCAAGGGTGGCCAATAGTCTTTTACAATATCTCATACCTAGGACATTTATTACAATAGTGGAAATGCGGAAAAGGGGGCCCTTTTAAGGCATGCTGAATCACTGAAATCTGCATATATGAGCATTTCTTGCTCATTCTTTGGCGGCTCTTCAGGAAATCCAGCTTGTGTAAACTGGTGGATAACAAACAATTTTCCGAGTCCCAAACTTCTGGGGTCATTTTGAGGGCCTAAAGGACATTTTTTCATGACTGAGCACCTCAATAATAACCAAAGGATTTGATTAAGCCCCTAAAATGAAGCTCTGCATTGATACCTTTCCAACGATCTATCATGCGCCCCAAATGGAGATCATATGCCAAAGTTACACCCCCAGGAAGTTGATACATCAAACCATGCAAAATGGAGTCCACAAAATTGTTGGCTTTTCATCTTCCTTGGATTTTCTTTATGTTAAAAAGGCCTTTGGAGCCTCATTGTAACAATCATCTTCTTGTGAATAAGCGTAGCCGTCACATCTCTTCTCAGAGATAAGCTGCCACCATTCTAACGAGTCTTTCACTCTGTATTTCTATAGTTTTGTACATTTCAATCATTAATAGAAATTGTATGTTATTGTATCTACATGTTTATGATTATATCTCTCATATATCTCTGTTAGATTATTGATACATCTTTTTACATTTCTTTATTATATATCTGCTCTCATTTCATGCCAAAAATAATCTGGATCACATAATGGTTGTTAATAATAGGAACAAGAAATACTTAGCCAATTAAGATGCCCTAGTGGCTATGACAAGCCTAGAACATCAAGAAGAGATTGCAATTTAAAAAAATTGATTATCTTGTGTTTTCACATACCCTAATGAAACAATTTTATTTCTCCAATGCAAATTGAAAATGATTAGTTCTTTAACTATTGGGTTATGAGGTCAAAGAATGAGTTAACTATACTACCTCCTTGGGGGTGTAAACCCTCTTACTCCCCAAGAAAAGTAAACCTAACTAGGAAGTGTTAGGAGGGTGTAAGCCATTTTACTTCTCCTAGCACAACCTTAAGCAACAGATTATTTCCCAGACAAATATTGATGAGCTTACTAGGGTTGTATGCACTTATACTCCCCAAGAAATTCAACTAGTTAACCTTGCAACCAAGAAAAAAGAGACTGTTGCACCTTTTTCGTCACCTTGGTGAGAAAATAAGAGGTGCTTACATGCCTAGTTGGGTCTTGCTGAGYAGGACAACTGTAGAGGAAAGAGTTAGAGAAAGAAAAACAAAAATATAAGCAAGAATTAAACTAATACAAACTAAAATCATAAGCATAGGGACATAGAAATAACAAACACAAAAAGACCCATGTCACCAATGTTTTTAGGCTGATCTATTGATGAAATCAAAGCACCAAGAAGAAAGGGGACTATGAGTCCCTTCTTCCTCCAAGGGAAGGCTCTTGGACCCTCACAAGCTTGCTCTCCTTACAACAAAGAAAATGAAAATAGTGGTGAAAGAACTCTTTGCAAATCCACTCAATGGAGAGGTGGATTGCTCAATGAAATGGTGCCAATGTGTTCTTGTCAAGGAAGGAGTCCTTAAAACAATCTAGGCAACATAACATTACTTAGAATTCCTTGAGAAAATGAGGTGCATTCATGGCTTTTTATAGCATTGCATTGGGTTATTGTGTAACTCCTTTGTAGTATGAAAAGAGGCCATTTAGGGCATTATTAGATCTTTGACCAACCCACCATTCGGATCCAGCCCGGATTTGGAGGTCAAATCGGCTTGGGAGCTGAACCATAAGTGGTTGGGAGGCCGACCACATTCATAAATGCGCCATTTAGCAGGTGCGTGGATTTTTGCGCTAACAGTCGTGCATCGTGCGCCTGTGCGCGCTTTATACGTCCCTGTTCCACGCATGTGCGCCCACGCCCAAAGTATGCAAAGCGCTCTTCAATTTTTCACTACTTTGTATAGTTTTTTGACCTTTTTGAATGCTGTGGTATTAATTCAAGTCCATGGATGACTCCATTACTATTTGACGATGCTGAGTTCTTGTAACCATGTGCAGATGAAATTTCAGTGATAACAGATGCCCCCTGATGGGTGAGGTTAGGAGCATACGTATAGCCGAAATCCATCAATGTTTCTTCTACTGAGAATGTTGTTGTAAGATAGAGAAATAGTGGGATCATTCAGAGCGATCCATTGGAGAAAAAAGGAACCGGTAGGACCCGACCTTCTATGAGGTGCGTAAAATAGAAAATTGTGTACAAACGAGGCGGGCATGCCCCATGCTCATGTCATATAACTCTGACAAAGGATGATTGAAGTGTTGGTGTAGACAACTGCAACGCCCTCGGGGGCAGTCGTGATAGAGGCAGAAGACAATTCTGCAAATGAACATGCTCTGAATAATAGGCATTGATCGCGGTAAGAAGTAGTAGCGATGATGTGGGTATTGATAGCCCTGCCAAGTTCAGAGGTCTTCGACAAAATAAAAGAACTAACTGCAATAGTCACAAAGTAAGACCCACCGTAACATGAGAAGGTGTTGGTGTAAAATGTTACGGGGGTCAACGACAGCAGGGAGCAATGGTGTTTCACCCTGTGCCATCTGAGATCTCTCATTGAGTGGAGAATGAGAATCAAGATACTATCGCCTTTCCGGAAAATGGTGCTGATGTCGACAAAAGGGGACGCGACTCCCAGAAGCAAAGGGCTTCGTGAAATCTACTGAGGTGAGGAAGTGGCAGAGGTACAAGGACGAAGTCAAGAACTGGGAAGACTCAAGACTGCCCTTGGTTGGAGGATGTATGAGATAACAAGTGGCCGCAACCGTTTAACGAGGTCGAGTGTCAGGGGGATGACAAGACCGGTGATAAGTTGTGCCAGAGGCGGGACAGGGTGAACAAATTTAGAGGGTAGAGGTAAGTGACCTGTGGGGTTCTCTGAAGATATGGATGATGCCGGCAAGGTTAGATGATAAGTAATGCTCCAACCAAGGGTGACATGGGTTGCGTGTGGCCAAAAAGGAGGAAGCAAGTCGCCAAAGGTGACGACAAAAAAGAGAATGTAATGACTGGAAATAAAGGTGTTTGTACAATAAATAACGAATGATTGGGGAGAAATGTACAAATACAGAAACAGGTGCTCTAGTGTGATATGGGTGGCCCACGTAGGGCATAATGTGTTGGGAAGATTGATGAAGGATGGGGGCCTCATTGGTGAGTTTCTGTATGAGGTAGGTGAAATGAAGGTAGGTTTGCAGAGGGGCAAACTGAGTGTGGATGAAATGGAGGGTTCATGATACTACGGAGGTGTAGGTAAAAAAAATAGAACCGTAAAGAGATAATCTGGGAATCCATGTGGGAAAGCGAGCAAAATGAGGAGAAGGGGTATGTGGCTGATTCACGACATGATGAAAGACTATCGGGACTCCCATCCCTAAAGGGTAATGAAAAACAACATGAGTGTCAAAAAGTGGCAAAAGGTGCTATGAATGGGACAACTCATGTGGGTAAGAATGCTCCTGGGTAACAATACCGAAGAGGTAAATGGAGGCGTGGGTACTGCAGAGCCAGGAATAAGGATCCTAAAGGCCAATCAGAGGGTGTGACTGGAAATGTAAAATGCAATACAGCGGGAGAGACTATATGCCAGTGCTGAGTATATACCTGAAGGGGTTATGCCGATGGATGATGAGCAAGTACCTGCACACATAACAACCAAATACCCAAAGTGAACAATATATGAAGAGAATCAAAGATATGAGCATGCATTTGATAAATGTGACTATGCGTGTGCGTACTTGACCATAATATGAAAAAAAGGCGCCCCGGGGGCTCAGGATGAAAATCGACCCAGGGACTGTTGTGATGTAGGTGACGGGATGTTGATCCCGTGGCTGAAGACGGTTCAAAAAATGGACACCTTGGGCTCCCGGAATGGTGAGTGGAAATTTGGAAAAAGGCCTATATATAGTTGTAGGGCCCACATTGCCACCTCATTTGTACCTGCTGCAATAGTGAGTGGACAAGTAGCTTTCAGAGGAGATTTGTAGATTCGGGTAGGACGAGGCAGCCGATTGAGGATTTGCGAGTATCAGGTTAGTGGTCTGATCATCCTGCATAGAAATAGGTTTTCAATTTTTGGGCAGGGTTTGTACGGAGGGTTGTACAGGGGTATTTAGGGGGTGTGGGCCCCACATGCACGGGCGATTCGGTGATAGCCGTGCATACGTGTGCGCATGTACACCGAATATATGTGCATGGGTGTGTGATAGGGAGAATTTAAGGTGCGCCCAAAGGGCACGCCTGTGAGTTGAACAGGCGCGCACCAGTGCGTGCCTGTGGATTTGACAGGCGTGCACATGTGCACGTCTGTATGGTGAACAAGTGCGCGTAAGGGCGCGCCTGTGAAGCGAACAAGCGCGCGTAAGGGCGCACCTGTGAAGCGAACAAGTGCGCACTGATGAGCACCTGTGCAGTGTACATGCACGCATATATGCATGCCTGTGTAATGAACAGGCGCGCATATATGCGTGCCTGTGTAGTGAACAGGCGCGCATGTATGCGCGCCTGTGGGTAACAAAAACCGCGCCTATGAGGCAAGGTTGAAGGGTAAAAAACGAGGCTTTTTGATGTTGTTGATGGTTGCATGAGCTGATATAGGACTCTGTGTTGTCTGCAGGTGGACCGTAGTGACGATGCCAGTGCGGTGGCGAGATTGAGACTGGGCCCAGTTTTGAGACGCCGTGGCCATTGAGGGGCCTGGCGTGCGTGCGACTTTAGCAACCTGTGGGTTGCTAAAGTTTTTTGAGTGCCCGTTGATACGGGCACAGGAGTATCTGTTGCATTTCCTGATCCAGATGTGGAGTCCAGAGCTGCACTGCTTCCTCGTACGAGGAGAGCAGATCCCCTTCACTGCGGTGGAGGATATTTATTTCTTGACTGGGCTCCCCTTTTGGGGAACGCCCCTACCGGCAGAGCCGGTGTTTCCCAGGACTACTTTACTTGACGATATTGGCCAGAGATACTGCTCAGGTCAGGACTTTATGTCTGGGACGGTGGTGAGTATAGGGGCGATAGATTCTCTGGCGCATCGTTGTATAGCAACGATGATTGTGCGGATATATGGGTCGTTGGCGACCCAGTGGATTAGTGGTGGCCATCTTTTGGTGTTGGAGAGAGTGGTGGCTAGAGAGCGGTTCACGTGGGGGATGACGCTGCATGCGAGGATGGTGGCGCAGTTAGACCGCTGTCGGTCCACAGGTGCGGGGGAGTTTGCATTTGGGTCCATCCTAGTGGCTGGTTCTTAGAGAGGGTGCCGATGTTGTGCCCGAGGATTCTACTGGAGATGCCAGGGGCGCGAGAGCCGCGGTTGAGGTGGTGGTATACAGTTTTGCTTCGTCACGGTGGTGGCGAAGGTGGCCACTTCTTTTCGGCCGAGGCGACACAGGTGTGGCGGCAAATGCCGCAGGTGATACTTCGGTACCCTTATGCTGGGGTGCACTTCTGGGGTGACCCGGACATGGTGCTACGTCCAGGGGAGGTGTTTGACCATCGAGGTATGTTTAGTATTTTGGTAAGTTTTTGGTTTTATGTTGTTTTTTGAGATATCAGTCCATATGTATATGATATAGATACTGATACTATCTGTTGTTGTTGTTTTTTGCATGTGCAGATGTGGCACCTCACGGGCGCGAGGTGGAGATGTAGAGACCGCCGGCTCGTCGAGATCCGGAGAGACTACCGCATGGAGAGAGACGTCGGCGGGATGATGTCATGGGGCGACCAGCTGAGCTAGAGAGGGCAACGAGGAGGCGTCGGTTCGATGACCCTGGTGCGGGGCCATCACACGCTCCTTTGGCGATGGTCAGAGTTGATTTTGATGACATACGTCGTCGTCTGGAGACGGTTTTACAGGATGTGCCTGAGGGCATGTGAACGCGTATCCAAGATGAGAGTTTCCTGGAGCAGTGTGTAGGGGTACCACCACCATGGTGGGCCATAGTGCGACGAGCAACAATGCTCGCTGCTATGACGAGTGGACGCCTGCCACCGGGGCAGGAGGGTCCTGTGGGTGGACCACCACCGCCTGAGGCAGGTAGTGGTGGGCCACCACCGCCTGAGGGAGGAGCAGGTGGTGGTGCTATAGAGGAACCCTGAGTGGTGCATGATGTATATCTTGTTTTTTTTTTTTTTTTGTATATAGGTTGGTGAGCCCATTTTTTGTACCGAGGTGTTGTATTGGCCTGCGGGTTTATGTATTTTTGTATGTAAACATTCAGATGGCCTGTTGGGATTTTATATATACATGAGTATACATATTTTGAGATTCATCTTGTGTCTACATGTGTTTTTTGAGTTTGATGATGTCTATTCTATATATATGCGGTGACAGGATTTGTGAGATGTTTATGTATGTGTAGCTTGATGTGATATATGCCAATCTAACACCATGTTAGCTATTTGATCTGTTATTTGATTCAATTGTCTTGGAATATGTGTAAATGTAATGGAATCAAAATGTCGAGATAACAACCTAACCTGTAGGTATTTGCGAAAGAGGCACGGATCCCATACACAGTATACATTGTTGAGCTGGAGACCGACTAGTTGAGAGTTGAGGAAGACACTAAGGTGACGAATATGATGATGTTGGGCGTCGGCCAGGAGGCCAATGACCGCAGTGTATTCGGCTTGGTTGTTGGTTGCTGGCCCCAAACATATGCCGCTTGAATGTAGCATTTCATGTGAGGGGGTGTAGAGAGCCCAAGCAACTGAAGCGAGATTTTGTGTCCAACGGTTGGCGCCGTCGGCGTAGCTGATGTGGTAAGCTGGTGGAGGAGGCATCTATCAATGGCACAAAGGATAGTTTAGACGAGAGGGGAGGAGGAAAAAAGATTAAAAACACTAGAAAAATAAATAACCTAAAGTAGAATGACTACTTTTAAGCATAAAATTTCTTGAGATATAACCCATTGATGGGTTCCTTGAGAGAGAGGCCTTTGGGGGAGGCCAGAATGTATGCGCCTTTGGTGAGGAAATGTTGGATAATGTAAGGGCCATGCCAAATGGATTCGAATTTGTCGTGGCCAAAGGTATCATGAGCGATATCATAAGCCAGGACGAGGTCGCCTTCGCGGAATGATTGGAGGTTGACATGGCGATCAAAGGTAGCCTTGGATCGTTTTTTAGCTGCCTCGTTGTTCTGTAAGGAAGATCGACGATCTTCATCCAGAGACTCCAAGTTCAGCAAGCGCTGCTCCATTGGAGCAGTGTCGGGTAATAGCTCAATTGCGGTGCGTAAGGTGAGAATTTCGCACTCGATGGGAAGAGTTGCCTCGACCCCATGGACTAAATGGAATGGCGTGAAACCATAGCGGTCTTCATTGCCGTTCATTAATCCCATAGCGCAGAAAATAACATATGATGCCAATTGGTCTTATGTTTATTAACCGTGCACTGTAACATGGTCTTGAGGACTTTGTTAACTGCCTCGACCTGTCCGTTTGACTGAGGGTAATAGGGTGAGGCAAACTCGTGAGAGAAGCCTAACTGAGATGAGAGTTCGACGAAGATCTCATTCTCGAAGTGTTTCCCATGGTCCGAAATGAGTTGGAGGGGTACTCCAAAACGAGATATGACGTGGTTAAAGAAAAAACGCGCTACAGTGTTAGTGGTATTGTTGAAAGTGGGCATAGCTTCGGCCCATTTGGTGAAGTTATCAATGACGACAACAATGTATTTGTGACCAGTGTTGGAGGAGGGATTACAAGTCATGAAGTCGATGCCCCATTTACAAAAAGGGTTGGCAGTAATGACAGGGTGAAGAAGAGCAGGGGGAGCTCGGGCTTTGTTGGCGTAGAGCTGACATTGCTCACATCGTTTCACGACAAGAATGCAATCATGAAACAAGGTAGGCCAAAAGTAACCGGCTCGGATAATCTTTTGAGCGGCGGATATACCCGAAAGATGGCCCCCACATGCGTCGATGTGGCAGTTGTTTAAGACTCTGTCGGCCTTGTCAATAGTCAGGCATTGACGAAGAATGGTGTCGACGCCCCGCCGGTATAGGATGTCTTCGATAAGGAGGTAGCGGGGGGCCTGATGACGAATACGTCGACGATCATCTTTTGAAAGGTGGTTACCGAACTTTTGAGTTCGGAGGTAGACGAGGAGGTCGCCGTACCAAGGATCATCGGAAGTGATGTAAAAGAGATGTTCGTCGAGAAAGTCGGTGTTGACAGGGGCACCGGTGGTGTCAGAGGGGAGGGTCGTGACAAGTTCGGCGAGAACGAGGGCCTTCTTACTCTTAGGTGTTGAGAACTCGAGGTCGTACTCCTGAAGGATAACGATCCATCGAGTGAATTTTCCGTGGACTTGCCGACGGCTGAGCAAGTACTGCATAGGGTTGGAATCTGCGACGACCTTTGTGGTGTGAAGCAGAATGTAATGGCGCAGTTTCTGGACTGCGAGGAAAACTGCAAGAGCAAGTTTCTCTTCGTGTTTATACTTCAAGGGTGGTCCTGAGAGGTTCTTACTAATGTAATAAATGACGTGTTCACGATTGTCATCTCCGAGCTGGACGAGGACGCCGGCTACTGATACAGCTAATGCTGATACGTAGAGGATATAGTCGTGATTATAGTCAGGTGCACTAATTAAATGTGCATTTGAAAGTGCTGCTTTAAGATCGTCAAATGACTGTTGGGCATAGTCGTCCCAGTGAAAAGGGATGTCATGACGTAGTAAGTGGAGGAAACCGTGTGCGCGTATGGCGTAATCAGGAACAAAGTGTCTAAGAAAGTTAGCTTTTCCTTGTAGACTCTGAAGTTGTCGTAAATTCTGAGGAGGTGGAATTTTGGTGATAGCTTGGACTTTGAGGGGGTCTACGGTAATACCGCTTTGAGAAATAATAAAACTGAGGAGGCGTCCTGCGGTGACGCATAACACACACTTGAGAGGATTCAAGCGGATGTTGTACTGACGACACCGTTGAAAGATGATTCGTAAATCATTGAGATGCTGGGTGCGTTTCTTAGATCGAGTTGTGAGGTCGTCCAAGTAGGCGAGGATGATTTTAGCCAGATCATGGAAGATGTATGTCATCGCCCGCTGGAAAGTTGCACCGGCATTCTTTAAGCCGAAAGGCATGACACGATATGAAAAGGTACCCCATGGGGTAGTGAATGCGGTTTTATACTGATCAGCTGGGTGGATTTGAATTTGGTTATAGCCAGATAATCCATCCATGAAGGAGAGAGCTTCGTGGCCGACACAGTCATCGATAATTTGATCGATGAAAGGCGTTGGAAAATCGTCTTTGGGACATGCGTTATTGAGATCGCGAAAGTCTGTGCAAACGTGAATAGTGCCCTGTTTTTTGTCGATGGGTACAGGGTTGGAAACCCATGAAGTGTAAGCGATGGGGTAAATAAACCCGACAACGCGTAATTTGTCGATTTCGGCTTTGATAGCCGCGGCGTTGGATGGGTGTAGCGGTCGCTGTTTTTGGCGAACTGGTGTGATGTCGGGCCAGGTGTCGATGCGATGTTCGACAATAGAGGGATAGAGGCTAGGCATTTCCATGTATGACCAGGCGAATATATCCATATATTCCTGGAAGAGGGCTTTATATGCGGCGATTTCCTGAGGAGCGCAAGCAACTCCAATGGTGATTTCCTCGACGATGCCATGTTTAATGGAAATGTCGATTTTGATGGTGGGGGAAATGTTGGCCATATTGCCTTCTTCAAACACATCAAGGGCATGAATGGGATTGTTGAACGAATCTATAGTCCCGAAGGGGATAAAATCTTTGGTTTCGACCGCGTAAAGGGGGTTCTGGTTAGGAGGCATGAGGGCTTCCTGTGGAGAGAAGAGTGCGCGGTGATGTAGCACATCCCAGGGAGAGTCTGGGTGGTTTAGCTCTTCGAGTATTTCCTCGTCGTATTGGAAACGTCAGGAATACAAGGGGTCGTGAGGAGTGATCTCAGTGATAGTGTGGTTTCCCCCTAATGAAGAAGCAGGGAGAACATGGTTAGGGGATGGTGTGGGTTCGCTCGACATAAAACATATATTAAAGTACTGAGGGGTACCCGTGGTGGTTGGGTGGAGAGTGTCCGTAGGGGAATGAGCAGGTGAGTTGGGGGGGTTGCGGGGTAAGTCCTCAGAGACGTCATTGAAGAACCATGGAGGCGTTGGGAGTGCCTCGGGCTCGGGAGAAATGACATGAAAATCCTCTAGTGACGAGGTAATGTCAATTATCGCCTCTGCGGGTTGGTGAAGCAGTGCTAATTGACATTGCATGTATTCAAGGATCATAGGACACTGGTATGTAAAATGAGCTAACGAATCGCAGAGAGAACAAGGGAACCTCATACGTTCATTGATTGAAGTGGTGACATAGCGGATGTCAGTGATATTTGTTGATGAGGACTTAGCAGGACTGGGGTTGTTCTGGAAGTTCTGGCGTACAGCCGCTAATGTCTGCCGAAAGCGTGGCAGTGCTGGGCAATGATGGATGTATTGGCCATACTCTGAACATATAGCACAAGCGTATTTGGTCCTCAACCCTTTACTACTAGAAGGGTGGGTGATAGTGGTGGGACTAGCCGTAGTGGCGGGTGTTGTGGGAGTTTGATTGAGGGGGATCAAATTTCGTAATTCAGGTAGTGATGGACAATTGTTGGTTTGGTGGCCCTCTTTCTCACATAGTGCGCAAGGGGGTGGGATGCGTGGAGGGAGTGGAGCAGTGGGCTCCTTCTTCTTACTCCTGCCCCCAGCTGTAGCAGGGGGGTTAGTGAGTGGGGGGGTGGTGGGGGTAAGGATGGGAATCATCATGGGGATTCCTTCCTATGGGGGAAGAGATGGTCGAGGGACCATCTCAGGTGGGTGTAGATACCACACTGGGATTGCTAACACCATATTAGGTAGTGTGAGCGTTGCGACTACCTGAAAGGCTTCTATACCGGGTGGAGGGTAAAAGAAGGGAATTTGGGTGAGGGGTTGGGGAACTGTCTCCCAAACGGGACTATGTCCCTGAGGGGATGTGGATTCGTGGACTGTTGGGGTCGACGAGTGTGCAGGAGGATCCGACGGGAGTGGTGTTGTGACTATTGGGACGTCAGGAATGACTGAAGCCTCCCGAGGAGGAAGAACATCCTCTGTGTGAGTTCCGTTAGATGAGACGACGCATACCTGGTTAGGAGGATGAAGGAGTGGTGGTGCTCCATGGTACGTCCCTAACAAGGATGGATCTTTAAAAATCCTAGGACCCATCTCAACGAGTGTATATGCGTCTTGGTTTGTGTGGATGAGGGGAAGAATGTTATCGAGGTTGGAAGAGGGGTTAGGCTCATAATGTGAGACTTGGTCAATGGTTACGATCTTCCCGTTGTGGGGGAACATCATTGTCCGAAAGACGGAAGATGTCACTTCCTTCATAGCGTACATGTAGCTATGACCGAACATGATATTATAATCGAGCAGGGCGTCGATAACTTCGATGTCAATGAGAATAGTCTTGCCCCCGAGTTCAACGGGGACATTTTGAAAGAGCCCTTCAGGAGAGGATGGTCGTCCATCATAAGCTCATAATGTGATGGCAGAGGGTATGAGTTTTGGGAAACCAAGTTTCTGCCATACTGTTTTGGACATAATGCACGTAGATGCACCTTCATCGATGATACATCGATGAACTGTGATGTTCCGTATTTTTACTGGTATTTGAAAAGCGATCAAGGCGGGAAGACGAGGTTCTCCGCTGTCAAGATCAAAGGTGATGAGTCGAGTATCGACAGGGTCGACTGCCCCCAAGGTGGAAAGTAGTGATTTCCGCTGCGTAGGACAAGTCTAGAGGACTTCCAAGATTGACATGGCAGCCAAGGATTGCGCTAAGTCGTCTACCAAGCTATAGTTATGAGTTTCCCTAGCCTGTGGGTTGTGGACATTCCTGCGCAAGGGGATGTGAGGGATGCGTGGTGGTGGTTCGGCGGAAGGGCGAGGGATCACCAACGGGGGTCCCGTCGGTGTAGGGTTTGTCTATGGAGAGATGGGAGTAGACTCAACGAGTGCATGATACTGACGATTACGCGTTTGCAGAAGGATTTCTTCCTCACTAGTGAGGAGAATTGTATGCTATGCGGGATTGTTGGGGTTGAGGTATTGCCCCACCTGAGGTGGGGGATGCTGTGTGTCCTGTTGGGTGTTGATCACACCTTGATGTGGAATAGGATTTTGCAGCACGGCGGGAGGGGGTTGTTGCACGTATTGTTGTGGTGCCTGCTGAGGGGAAGTTTGTGCAGGAGAATGGGAAAGACTACCTGAATCTTTCAACCGTTTGAAATCAACGATCTGGGGGCAATGGTGAGTGTAATGACCGAAATCATGACAAAGGGCACAAGGGAAGATGGTTTTAATATTATTTCTCCCTTGGCATTTTTTATTATTGCCCCCTTGGGGGTTTTTGTTCCCTTGGTTCTAGTTGCCCCCAGTGGGTTGGTGTTGTGGGGGTTGATTCCCGCCTTGACCTGGGTTGTTGTTATTCATGTTCCGTCCTTTCTTCTTGGTATTGTTTGATGGATGAGTTGGGTTGGCTGTGTTCAACTGTTCAAAATTTTGGTATTGTTGAGCAGTGGAGGGTTGAACAAAATTTACCCCCGCATGAGGATGTGGAGGAGCCATGGGTTGTGGGGGACCAGGAAACGGGAAGTAAGGATTCTATGGTGGTACCAACCCATAAGGTACATAGGAAGGCGTAGTGGTTTCACTAGTACTATAATCTGATGCTGAGGGAGTACCACTATTTGTGGGGATAGGTGGATGTATGGGAGGTGCCGGTGGTGGTCCACTGATGGGTGGAGGTATAGCAACAGGGTATGGTTGTTGATAAGGTGGTGGGGGGTAATAAGAAGTGCCCCC
>ML781620.1:792011-856844 GCA_009831015.1 Picea engelmannii | reverse complement strand
GGGGGGGGGGGGGGTGAACTACCCATCCGTAAAAGCTCCCAGACCTGACCATGGACGAGAAAATTTGTGCCACACGCAAGCTTGCAGAGAAAAGGCAAGAGAGGAAGTGTGGTAAGTGGGTGGTAGAGAGGAGAGCGTGCGCGACAGGGATCGCATAAGAGAACTGGAGAAACTCTGGAAACACAGGGAGTTATAAACATAGGAGAAGGAGAGTAACCTTCATCTGGGATTATTTTTCTGTATTAGGAGAAGGAGAGTAGCCTTCGTCCTTGAATTCTGCTGAACTGGAAGTAGGAGACTGAATCTCCAAGCATCATGGTCTAGCTCGGGGGTGGCTAGTGGTAATTTTGTCTAGAGTCACTGAGCCTACAATTGGGTGGAAATGAGCACCCCTCTCAGCAGTCGCGTCACACTTGATGTTTCTGATAAGTGTTTATATCTTGTATCTTGAATTAAATATCTTGGATGCATGCTCATGTTTGTACACTCATAAATGGTTTTTGTATAGAAGTGTTTGCCTGATGTTTTGATCGGAAATAATGGATGCATGCTTATACTTGTATGACCATAATCGGTTTATGTATAGAATGAATAAGTTCATATTATGAGTCCGTTCCCTTGATATTTGTTCTGTCTACTTGACTCACACTATGCCCTGGTTTGATTTTCCGAAGGCACCTCCTCCCGGGAAGTTTCCTCGCATTCCAGAGCCGGAGTGAGTTCCTTGAAAAGACTATCATTTTAGTAAACCCACGAGTTTAGTTTACCCCTGACATAGAGTTCATAGCTCGACAAATTAGGAAGGCTTTTCAGTCAGGTCACCAAGCCTAGGGATACTTACCCAAGAACCCGTTGAAGGATCATGTGATCTGAGTCTGGAAACCTTGTACAAGAGAGAGTAGTTCTCTCGGGTTTTCGACATTTCGGCACCCGGGAAACCAATGGGTAAGACCCCTCGTTTTCACAAGTCACGAAATCCCGATACTTGAAACCTCGATGCGCTCTATGGATGAGCTGGTTTAGCGTGAATAGGTTTCGACGTTTCGACACTCAGGAAACCAAAGGGTAAGACCCCTCATTTTTGCAAGTCGCGAAATCCCGGTATGTGAAACCCTAAATTGGTTTAGCGTGAATAGGTTTCAGCGTTTCGGCAACCGGGAAACCCAAGGGCAAGACCCCTCGTTTTCGCCAGTCACAAAATATCGGTATGCGAAACCCCAAATCGGTTTAGCGTGAATAGGTTTTGGCGTTTTGTCACCCGGGAAACCAAAGGGAAAGACCCCTCGTCTTCGCCAGTCGCAAAATCCTAGTGTGTGAAACCTCGAATCGGTTTAGTGTGAATGGGTTTCGGCGTTTCGGCACCTCGGAAACCCAAGGGAAAGACCCCTCGTCTTCGCCAGTTGTGAAATCCTGATATGTGAAACCCTGAATCGGTTTAACATAAGTGGGTTTCGGTGTTTTGACACCCGGGAAACCCAAGGGCAAGACCCCTCATCTTTGCCAGTCGTGAAATCCTAGTATGTGAAACCCCGAATCAGTTTAGCGTGAATGGGTTTCGACATTTCGGCACTCGGGGAACCCAAGGGCAAGACCCCTCGTCTTCACCAATCACGAAATCCCGGTACGTGAAACCCCGATGCGCTCTGTGGATGAGCCCTAGGTCACCAGACAGGGTCTTGTGGTAGGAAGGAGGAGTCTCGAAAGAATCTGGACCGCCCATTTGTAGGGACGTGTGGTGAAGATCTAAAGCCGTCGGGGTTTTGGAGATCGGGGAAATAGGAGTGAAGACCCTGCCAATGCCGGAATTTAATCCGGGTCGTTGATCCAGTCAACGATCTAGACCATAGATCTGGATGACACCGGACTTTCGAGTCCCGGGGGTTAAAAAGGGAAAGGAGGAACGCTTGCATCACGAAAGTCGGAATCACATTTTTGGTAAGGCCTGTGGTCATAGCCAATGATCACATGGAGGAGGATAAGGGAAGGGATGGTCTGGGGATTTTGTCCCTCGAACAAAAGACAAAAAGAAAAGGAAAATCTTAGTTGCCATAGTGGGTGTGTGAAAAATTGGTATCAGAGCGTGGTTACAACACTTGGCCTGCTTGGGCTCATGGACGAGTTGCACAGAAAATCCATTTGAAGTACTCTTAAAAGGAGTAACTCTCTATCCTAACCCCCTTTATCAAAAGATGAAGTTAAGAATAAAAATTCCTGTTGTGTGTATGCATTTGAAAAATATGAATTATGTGTTGATTGTGAATGAATACAATGTTAACTAACAACAAGTTTTTTTCTTGCACAACAAGCGGGCGATTAGCCGCGAGAAACTGCAGACGCATAGAATGGTGATGCACCACGAAGTGGGGGATGGATCCCACAATAGAAACGAAGAGTCTGACAAAAGGAGAGCGGTTGAGACCCCTCCAGATCTAGCTGAGATTGTGAGAAGCCTCATGGTCGAACTACAGAGCTGCAAGGCCGAGAACGAGAGGTTGATAAAAGAGCAAGAGAAACAAACGGAAATTAATGCAGTCTTGTTGCAAATTTTATCTGACATACAAAGACAATTGCAGCATGGACCTAACACCAGTCATGCAGACCAATGATAGACAAAGAGAAGTCAAAGCCCACCTGGGATGTGGAAACGTGGTCTTTTAAGTGGCCACACTGGGAGGAGCACCTCGAGAAAGGTTCACCTCAGAGATAAGGGACAAGCATCGGATGATTCCTCTGGAAAGGAAACTAGTGACTCGGAGGGATCTTCTAGTAGCAGAACTAGTTCTTATTCCCGAAGAAAATGAAAGAAGCGAAATCGTTCCAAAAATTGTAATCTCGAAGAATTCAAGAAGGCCAAACCACCCTCTTTCTATGGTGAAATAAAGAAGGGAGAGGAAGCAGAGGCCTAGCTGCTTGGACTAAAGAAGTATTTCAGAGGCTATGACTTCTCAGAAAACTTGAAGGCCCGAGTAGCCACTTTCAACTTGAATGGAAAGGCTTCCATTTGGTGGGAAGACCTTAAGAATGTAAAAGGGATTCACGAAGAAGACCTATCTTGGGAACGGTTTGAGAAATACTTCAGGAAGAAGTATCTGTCGGAAAAGTATTTCGACAAAAAGACTAAAGAATTATATGGACTCAAGCTGGGGCAACACACCATAGAGGAATATGTCAGTAGATTCCTCGATTTGTTGAGGTACGTACCCCATATAAAAGTAGAAAAAACAAAGGTGCAACGATTCATTAGTGGACTACCTAAGGACTATTAGAACAGGATTGAGTTTGACGAGCCAAAGACCCTAGAAGACACTATCCGAAAGGCAATATATTGTTATGAACAACTTGGGCATCGAACAAAACCTCATGAAGGCTGGAAGCAGAAGAATATTTCGGGATTCCAGAAAAGGGGTTTAAATCCCCAAAATTTAAAAACTATAAAAAGGACTCAAGGACGAGCTTCCCAACCCGAAGTGTACACCAGCAGAATTTCCCCTCCCAGAGAGGAAATAAACCTTTTGGATCTACCCCAGGAAAGATTGATAACCTGAAGAAATAACCCTTGAAATGTTGGGGTTGTGGAGAAGGACATCTACTGAGGGACTGCCCACACCGACAACAGAACAGTCGAAGAATTTACAACATTCAAGAAGCTACCACCGTCAATGATGTGGCCAGGAGTATGCCGCAAATTTATGCAGACGTGGATAATAAACAAGTTGACCACCAAGCTTCAGTGGTGGAGATGGAAGGTATGATCACCAACCATCTAGTGTCTATTCTAATTGACCTTGGTTCAAATTTGGGTTATATAGCCCCTAAGGTTGTTGATAAGTGTAAATTACAACCACATAAACACGCCAAGCCATTGTTGGTACAGTTGGCCACCGGCACCAAAAGAAAAGTAATGGAGGTCATACCATTTTTCCAATTCACTATGGGTGAATTTCCCACCAAAGCAACCCTTAACATATTACCCCTAGGATCGTATGACCTGTTGATTGGTATGGACTGGATAGCCACATATAAAGCCAAACTGGACTATTACCATAAAACCTTAGAATGTGTAAGTGAAGAAGGAAGAAGGATAACCCTTCAAGGGATCCAAAAACTTGTCTCGGTGAGACGAATATCAGCTCTTCAAATGAGAAAGTATTGCAGAAAGGGATGTCCACTATATACGATACAAGTGTTGGAATCAGTTAAAGATGACAAACCAAGCCTCGAAGACCACCCCACACTAAGAGAATATAGAGATGTATTTCTGGAAGAGGTACCGGGTCTACCTCCGAGAAGGGACATTGACTTCTCGATAGAACTTGCACCAGGAGCAGTGCTAGTGTCTAGGACACCCTATTGAATGAGCACACCCGAGCTAGTTGAGCTTAAACTACAACTAAAAGAAATGATGGACAAAGGCTATATCCAACCCAACGTGTTCCCATGGGGAGCACCAGTTCTGTTTGTGAAGAAGAAAGATGGTACCCTCTGACTGTGCATAGATTATAGACAACTCAATAAGGTAACCATAAATAACAAGTACCCCTTACTCAGGATCGATGACATGTTTGATCAATTGGGAGGTGCTTCCATCTTCTCAAATATTGACTTGAGATCTGGATACCATCAAGTCTGAATCAAGGGTGAAGACATCCACAAAACTGCCTTTAGGATGAGATATGGTCACTATGAGTTTGTGGTAGTACCATTTGGATTGACCAATGCCCCTGCCACTTTTATGTGCTTGATGAACAATGTCCTTGGAAAATTCCTAGACAAATGTGTACTAGTTTTTATTGACGATGTATTAATTTATTCCAAGAATAAAGAGGAACATGAGGAACATCTTTGACTTATGCTTCAAGTGCTAAGAGAACATCAGCTCTATGCCAAATTTAGCAAGTGTGACTTTTTCCAGAAGCAAATACATTACTTGGGCCATGTCATATCTGAAGAGGGAGTAGCAGTAGACCCTAACAAGATCAGGTCTATCATGGAATGGCCTACCCCAAAGGACGTTTTAGATATCAGATCCTTTATGGGCTTAGCAGGATACTATAGGATATTTATAAAAGGATTCTCCAAGATTGGTTGTCCAATCACTTCCCTCCAAAAGAAGGGAGCTAAATTCACGTGGACACAAGAATGTGAAGAAAGATTTCAATCCCTAAAGCATCTACTGACCCACACACCTGTGTTGAAGATCGTCGATCCCGAAGCTGACTTCCTCATGCACACATATGCCTACAATGAAGGGCTAGGAGGAGTCCTTATGCAGGGAGGAAGTGTAGTCTGCTATGAATCCCGAAAATTGAATGAGCATGAAGCCAACTATGTGACCCTTGATCTAGAGTTGGCCTCCATAGTGCATGCCTTAAAAATGTGGAGGCATTACCTCCTGGGAAGGAAATTTGTACTTATGACAGACCACTGTGGATTGCGATATCTGTTTGACCAACCAAAGCTCAATGCCAAACAAGCTAGGTGGATGGACCTCCTTAGTGAGTTTGATTTTGAAATCAAACATGTTAAAGGAAAGTAAAATAAGGTGGTCGATGCCCTTAGCAGAAGTATGAAAACAATTCACCTAGCAGTGGCGAGCACCTACGAGATGAATGTCAAAGAAAGAGTCAAGAATGCATAAGAAACAAACACACTCTTCCAGACCGTGACCTCATACCTGGAGCAAGAACCCACATGGATAAAGTATGAAGGCTATGAGATGATAGATGGAGGTATGCTAACTTACATAAAAAGATTCTATATTCTAGATTGTGACGACTTGAAGAGGTTCATAATGGACGAACCACATAAAATACCATATACTGGTCATCCAGGATACCAGAAGATGATCACGGCCTGGATTGAAGAAAGACATAGCTGAGTACTTAGCCAAATGCATAGAATGCCAATAGTTTAAAGTAGAACACCGACACCTAGTAGGATTATTACAACCTCTACCAATCCCAGAATGGAAATGGGAAACCATTTCCATGGACTTCATCACTGGATTACCAACATCGACCAAATAGAATGACGCCATCATGGTAGTGGTGGATAAATTGAGCAAGTTCACCCATTTTATCTCCGTCAAATCAACTTGCAAGGCAATAGATATTGCCAACATATTCATAAAGGAGATATTCAAACTACATGGTATGCCTAAAAAGATCGTGTCTGACAGAGACACGAAATTTACTTCCAACTTTTGGAAATCCTTGATGGCTGGTCTATAGACCAAATTATTGTTTAGTATAGCCTATCATCCTCAAACTGATGGACAGACAAAAAGAGTGAACCAAATATTAGAAGACATGCTAAGAATGCATGTAATGCATCAACCTAAAAAGTGGGAAGATTACCTGCCACTGGTGGAATTTGCCTACAACAATGGCTACCAAGAATCCCTAAAGATGAGTCCTTTCGAAGTCCTCTATGGTAGGCCGTGCAACACTCCAGTCAGTTGGAGTAATCCTGTAAATAGAATTACTATTGGAACTGACATGTTTAAAGAAATGGAACAACAAGTGATTCAAATAAAACAAAATCTAAAGGTCGCCATGAACAGACATAAAATTTACGTTGACTGAAAGAGAACTCCAAGAGAATTCAAGACGGGAGACCACGTATATCTTAGAGTTAGGCCAAGGAAGATTTCCCTGAGGATGGGATCTTGTGCCAAATTATCACATCATTATTGTGGACCCTTTGAAGTTCTAGATAGAGTGAGACCTATAGCCTATATTCTAGCACTTCCTCCCACCATAAAAGCACATAATGTTTTCCATGTTTCACTATTGAAGAAATTTGTACACGATTCTAATCATATAATTGACTGGTCTGTGATCCAGGTGGAACCAGAGGGAGAATTCCTGTTAGAACCTCTATGCATACTGGACAGAAAGGAAACTCCACTCAGGAACCGAACCATTGCACAGGTCAAGGTGTAGTGGAAACATTTTGGCCCAGATGAGGCTACATGGGAAATGGAAGATGCCATGAAACAGGCATATCCGATTTTGCTTACTTCTATACATACATGTCATATTGATAGATAGAACATCGAGGATGATGTTCCTTTAAGGGGGAGGGAATTGTAACACCCTGTTTCCCCCAGTCTGTAAAAATAACTATATTGGCCAAGAACTATGGCAAACTCAAAGATGTGAATGTTTGATTTGACGAACCTTTGTATAAAAGGTCGATGGATGTAAATTATGTTATGAATATGTGATTGCATGACTGTTGGGAGGGGGATGTGCTAAGAGAAACCACAATGTCTAATGAGAGGTGGTGGAAGGGACTTGGAATGGTTGCGTTAACTTCCATCGAGCCAGTACCATACTGGTTTTTACTTGCTCAAAGACCAAATCAACTCTTTGACCCTGGAATGGATTTCCCATCAGATTGGTAGGTGGGGAGGCTCCTCAAGAGTTAATGACGGGATGGGGGGGGGTGAACTGCCCATCCATAAAAGATCCCAGACCTAACCACGGACGGGAAAATTTGTGCCACACACAAGCTTGCAGAGAAAAGGAAAGAGAGGAAGTGTGGTAAGTGGGTGGTAGAGAGGAGAGCGTAAACGACAAGGATCGCAGAAGAGAACTGGAGAAACTCTGGAAAAACATGGAGTTCTGAACATAGGAGAAGGAGAGTAACCTTTGTCCAGGATTATTTTTCTGTATCAGGAGAAGGAGAGTAACCTTTGTCCTTGACTTCCGCTGAACTGGAAGTAGCTGATTGAATCTCCAAGCATCATGGTCTAGCTCAGGGGTGGCTAGTGGTAAATCCGTCTGGAGTCACTGAGCCTACGGTTGGGTGGAAATGAACACCCCTCTCAGTAGTTGCGTCACACCTGGTGTTTCTGATAAGTGTTTATATCTTGTATCTTGAATTAAATATCCTAGACGCATGCTCATGTTTGTACAGTCATAAATGGTTTATGTATAGAAGTGTTTGCCTGGTGTTTTGATCGGAAATAATGGATGCATGCTTATACTTATATGACCATAATTGGTTTATGTATAGAATGAATAAGTTCAGATTATGAGTCTGTTCACTTGAGATTTGTTCCATCTACTTGACTCATTCTATGTCTTGGTTTGATTTCTCGAAGGCACCTCCTCCCAAGAAGTTTCCTCGCATTCTAGAGCTGGAGTGAGTTCCTTGAAAAGACTACCGTTTTAGTAAACCCACAAGTTTACTTTACCCCTGACACAAAGTTCATAGCTCGATGAATTAGGAAGGCTTTTCAGTCAGGTCACTAAGCCTAGGGATAATTACCCAAGAACCCTCTGAAGGATCATGTGATCTGAGTCTGGAAACCGTGTGCAAGAGAGAGTAGTTCTCTCATGTTTTTGTCATTTTGGCACCCGGGAAACCAATGGGTAAGACCCCTCATTTTCGCAAGTCGTGAAATCCTGATACTCGAAACCCCGACACGCTCTGTGGATGAGCCGGTTTAGAGTGAATAGGTTTCGGCGTTTTGGCACTCGGGAAACCAAAGGGTAAGACCCCTCATTTTTGCAAGTCCTGAAATCCTGATATGCGAAACCCCGAATCGATTTAGTGTGAATAGGTTTATGCATTTCAGCACCCGAGAAACCTAAGGGCAAGACCCCTCGTCTTCACCAATCTCGAAATCCCAGTATGCGAAACCACGAATCGGTTTAGCATGAATAGGTTTCAGCGTTTCGACACCCGGGAAACCCAAGGGCAAGACCCCTCGTCTTCGCTAGTCACGAAAACCCGATATGTGAAACCCCGAATCGGTTTAGCATGAATGGGTTTTGGCGTTTCGGCACCCGGGAAACCCAAGGGCAAGACCCCTCGTCTTCGCCAGTCGTGAAATCTCAGTATATGAAACCCCGAATCAGTTTAGTGTGAGTGGGTTTTGGTGTTTCGGCAACCAGGAAACCCAAGGGCAAGACCCCTCATCTTTGCCAGTCGCGAAATCTCGGTATGTGAAACCCTGAATCGGTTTAGCGTGAATGGGTTTCAGCGTTTTGGCACTCGGGAAACCCAAGGGCAAGGCCCCTCGTCTTCTCCATTCACGAAATCCTGACGCGCTTTGTGGATGAGCCCTAGGTCACCGGATAGGGTCTTGTGGTAGGAAGGAGGAGTCCCGAAAGAATCTGGACCGCCCATTTGTAGGGACGTGTGGCGAAGATCTAAAGCTATCGGGGTTCTGGAGATCAGGGAAATAGGAGTGAAGACCTCCCCAAAATCCTGAAAGGTAGAATTTCGGAATTTAATCTGGGTTGTTGATCCAGTCAACAATCTAGACCATAGATGCGGATGACACCGGGCTTTCGAGTTCCGGGGGTTAAAAAGGGAAAGGAGGAACACTTGCATCGCAATTCCCCAAATCATGAAAGTCAGAAGCACCTTTTTGGTAAGGCTTGTGGTTATAGCCAACGATCACATGGAGGAGGATAAGGGAAGGGATGCTATGCGCTAGGCCCCATAGAAATTCAGGGATTTTGTCCCTCGAACAAAATAAAAAAAGAAAAGGAAAATCTTAGTTGTCGTAGTGGGTGTGTGACACGGGACCTGGTGACTCTGCATTGATTATCAGGCCCTAAATAAAATCACAGTTAAGAACCAGTACCTAATTCCCCAAATCGATGATCTCCTTGTTCATCTCAAGGGGGGGAAATACTTAAGTAAGATTGATTTGAAGTCTGGCTACCATTAGGTCCCAATAGAACAGGAAAATGTATGGAAAACTGCCTTCAAGTCAAAAGAAGGTCTTTTTGAATGAATGGTCATGCCCTTTGGTTTGAAAAATTCCCCAACAAATTTCATGAGGATGATGTAAATTATCTTGCGGACTTTCACTAATTATTTTTTGGTGGTGTATCTAGATGACATCCTCATCTATAACAAGACTTGGTCATAACACTTGCAACACATTCAACATGTTCTGCACACTCTGCGGTAGCACAAGCTATATGACAACTTGGAAAAATGCTCCTTCGGCATGGGCAGGGTCTAGTACCTAGGCTACATTGTTGATGCACATGGTGTGCATGTTGATCTAGTCAAATTCCAATTCATCCATGTCTGGCCAGCCCCAACCATGCTCACTAAGCTTCGAAGCTTCTTAGGCCTTGCCAATTTCTATCAGAGGTTTGTGTTGGGATTCTCCCATATTGCATGGGCCCTCATCCAAATAACCAGGGGTGGTGGTAAGGAAAAATTTGTTTGGGGTCTGTCCCAACATAAATCGTTCGATGATCTGAAGCAATGCTTGTGCTCAACCTTGGTGCTTTCATTTCCTGACTTGCAACAATGCTTTGAGATCTAGACAGATGCTTTAGACTATGTTATGGGCACAATCATCACTCAACACAACCACCCCGTGGCTTATCATAGTGAGGCACTATCGTATGTCATTCGTAATTACCCTATTTATGACAAATAAATGTATTCCATTGTGCAAGCCTTCCACTGGTGGAGGTATTACATTCTTGGGAACTAGAAAGTCATCCACACTGATCATAAGTTGTTGCAGTTCATGCAGACACAAGGAAAATTGTAGAATGACCACCATCGGAAGTGGTCCACATATTTGAAGCAATTCCACCTCAATATAAAGTGTAAAACATAAAGTACCAATTGAGTCATTGATTTCATCAACCAACCTCCAGTGGAAACACTCACCACAATGCCAGATTCTTGCAGCCACGAGACCTTTGAATGGCCCCACCTCTATAAGATAGAACTTGACTTCACCAACACCTACCAGATGTTGGGTGCAAACAAAACTATCACTAATTTCCATCTTCAGAATGGGTTGTTGTTTCATCTGGGCTATCTCTATGTTCCATCAAGTAAGCGAGCGAAGATGATTTGGGAAGCCCACTACAGTTGGGTGGCAGGACACTTCGGCATGGAAAAGACAGTGGTAGTGCTACAGTGACATTTCTATTGGTCGAAACTTCGAGATGAGGTCAACAAGTATATTTGGTCATGCACGGCCTGTACTATTACCAAACCGACCACTAAGAAAAAAGGCATGTGCACTCCTTTGTCTACTCCTGAAAGGCCCGTGGAATCCATATCAATGGACTACATGTCAGACCTTTCATCCACCAAGAGAGGAAATGACTATGTTTTTATGGTTTTTGATCGCTTTTCTAAGATGGCGATCCTAGCCGCCTACAAGAAGAGAATCACAACGGAGGCCACTACCAAGATCTTCTTTGAATGAGTGTGGTTACACTTTGGGATCCTACAAACCATTATCTCAGATCGAGACAGCCAGTTCCTCAGCACATTTTGGTTGAGCCTCTGGTCACTTCTATACACCAAGCTCACCATGTTCATTGCTTTCCACCCCCAGATGGATGGCCAAACCAAGGTCGTCAACCAGATGATCTTGGCATCCCGTGCATGTACAATTCCAAGCACCCCTGTGCCTGGGATGAGAGTCTTCCCTATGTTCAACATATCTACAATAGATCCATACATATCTCAACCGGCCACAACCCCTTTCACATGGGGTTGGGATTTCAACCATTGGGTCCCATGTATGTTGCACTACCCCTTGCAACCACCTAGGAAAAATCGTCGCATGCTCCAACTAGAGTTGACAAAGACAACCGGTTCATTGAGAAGATCCAACACATCTATCAACATGTTCAATATATTTTATAGAGGTCTAATGACAATTACAAGCAACGCCATGATCAACACCGGGTGCCACACCAGTTTTAGGTGGGAGACAAAGTTTGGTTGCACTTGCAGAAAGAACGCCTTACAGGACCTCATCGAAAGCTTCATCCACTCCTTTATGGAATTTACACCATCACCAATGATGTGGGTGCCAATGATTTTAAGCCCAACCTTCCCCCCTTTCTTGGCTTACACCCAGTGTTCAATGTGGACCTACTTCGGCCTTATTTTCCACCATTATTGGACACCTCGGAGATAACAAAAACATTGACACCAACATAGCTCAACCCTGACTACATGGAATAGGAATCCATTGATCAGATCGTGGACAGACAGGTCAAGGGCACTCGGTAGCAGAGGATCGATATTTATCAGGTTGTGAAAGCAGGGCAGCTCCTGCACCAAGGCAAGTGGCTCACCCGGGGCCAAATTCAGTAGAAATTTCCTCATCCGATGGGGGCACTCAATGAAATGGAGACCATTTCTTCCCAATGGGGGAGGATTGATCTAGGAGGATATCGGTGGCCACCCACCTTTTTCAACTGGCTCAAAACATGTTTTTGGCAACTTACTATTTTTAGCAGTTTTTCAGGTCCCAAACTTCTGGGGCCATTTTGAGGGCCTAAACGAAATTGTTTCATGATCGAGCACCTAAAAATTAATAAAAGGATATGATTAAACCCCCTAAATGAAGCTCCTCATCAATATCTTTCCAATGAGCTATCGTTCTCCCTAAACGAAGATCGTATGCAAAAGTTACAACCCTAGGAAGTTGATGTACTGACTTACTCCAACGGGGCCCACATGACTTTTGGCGCTTCATCTCCTAGGTTTACATTTTTGGATGCATAGGTTTGTTTCATTCATGTTTATTGTAAAAAGGATTTCAAAGACTCATTGTACTCATATTCTTGCGAATAAGCATAGTCCTCATATCTCTTTTGCATCTTCTAACAAGCTTGTTTTCAGTCTTCATTTTACAGTTTTCAACATCTTTCTTATTTAATAGAAGTCAAGTTTTACTGTATCTCTATTATTGTTCACTGTGCATCTGTGTTAATATTATAAATCTGTGGTTTCATTTCGTTTCGCTCATAAATCCAGATCATGCGTAGACCGAAACCCTCAAGTAGAGGATGCTCCCAAGGATGCCCCTTCAAGGTTATGCATTGAATGATGAGGTGGATAGGGGGTTAGACTGCATAGGTCAATGAGTTTCATGACATACAAGGGCTCATATTATCTCATTTATGGGTTCCTTTGTAGAGGGTGTGTTGCACCTTCGTCTTCAATGCAACCTTTTTCCAAGCCCATTTATTGTCTTTTATTAATTAATGATCCAAACACATGTTTACTCCTAATAGTGGATCGATTAGCTTAGGGGGAAGTAGCACAGTGTCACCATCAAAGCGTTATAACACACTATGTCAGTGTTTCATTCAAGATGGATATTTATTATGTGTTTGATCTTTTGCAGGCCTTAAATTCTTTTAAGATAAGCAATTCATTGTTCTCAAGACCTGTCTAAGCGAGCATATGGAAGGTTTATATTTTAGGCTTTTATCTTTTTCCATCCACCATCCCCCTGGGCCTTCAGCCCCTTCTTCCCATGAAATGAGGTACATGCCCTTCTTGGGTCACTAAAGTCAAAGGGCCTAGAGTATGTCAATGTGGTGGGAATGCAATGAGAAGAACATGATAAGTATGGTCGGGAATGGTATGATGACCCCTCAAGGGACCCCCAGTTTCACCCCTTCCCCAAAATTTGACCACTTACTTGGAAATCGATGACACTCACCAAGGTGAAACAGGGTCAAAAGAATAATTTCCAAGCAGACATTCTATAATCAAAAGCAACTTCAATGCAACATGATTAAATGCATCAAATATTAGTGGGATTACCTGCCACAATACACGACTTGTACCGCGTGGAGCAAGACCCATGTGCCTTCTAGAAGCTAGTTGGTGTGGTGTATGCACTGACGATGGATCCAAACTGTGGTGATAGAGTTTGATTCCATATGTGAAAGTGGACACTAGTAGTCATGTGGTCTCTTGACACTCTATATCTGCAACTTGAGGGCCTCAATAAATGATCTCCTTAGTTATCCCAAAAAATGGGGATAACATTTGGCTCCTACTTGGGGACACGTGCTCACCATAGAGTGCATGAGAACCAAATCATCTCCTGGTATAATTGTGCCTACACTTAAACAAAAAACTGTAAAATCTAGGGTGGTTCTATCACCGTTCATTCATATCTATCAAAACCAAAAATGAAAACTAATCTAGAAAATAAAATTTTAGCATTTTTTTCAAAAACTTCCAAACTAAGCATGAAATCAATATGCAAGTAGATAAAAATGAAATATGAAATTCATCTAAACTAACATGACCAATAGATGAAAATGCAAGGAAAGCAATATGACCTACCTACTTACCTTGGGCCCTGGGGACTTGAAGATAAGGCGATGGGTGATGTAAGGTAAAATCATATAACCAGGGCAACCAACTGATCATCTCATCAATGTATCTACCCATGTGCTTAATTATGTACTACAACAAAGATAAGTTAAGTACATAAAAATAATGAGCATAGATAGTCATATAATGCATCGTAAAATCAAACTCATGAAGATGGGTGGGAGGGAGGAAATACTGGTGGAAAGATAAACCAAAATCCTGATGATATCAAAAATTTTGCCGGAAGTGATAGCCACAAGCTTTATCAATCCATATCCAAAGAGGGTTTCAATATGTAGAATATGACTCATCTTCATCTACTCAAAAGTATTCACTGCTTGTTGAATACTGAGAGGAGATGAGATATCAGAAGAATATTTCATGGTTTCTTGGATAAGAAGGTGAGAGCTAAGGGACAGGCTCAAGTCCAGAAAAACATCTCCTCTTCATATGTGAATCTTTGTAAAAATCTCCAAAATAAAAATACTTTCGCTTTGTAGATTGAGCCTCTGATTGCTTTGATATGGCCACATCTTGGTATTCTTCCAAAATTGGGGATGAAGGTGGTGAAGGGTCCTCATATAACAAGTCCACATCCCCAAAAGTATATGTATCAGAAGTCCCAAGGGATGATGGAAAATCATCTTGAAAATGATGTGATCGGTCATCCTCGAATAAATTTGTAATCATGTCATCATCAGGATGCCAAACATATGAATAATACATGCATGAAAAGTAGTCCTCCAAATATTACAACTCAAACCCCTTTTCTTGAGGGATACCGTCAATATCGTAAATGGGGTCTCTATAAAAAATGAGACGACCAAAATCCTACCTGTGTTTGTCAGTCTATATGAAAGTGTCTATATGCTCATCAACCATATCCAAATCTTATTTCATAATACCATCAACATGAGTGAAAATGACCATCTCTTTGTCTTCGTGTGCAGGAAGAGTAGAAGTTGGGGTGGATTCAACATGATCTTCAAATTCTTCATCACTTGTGCAGAGGATAGATAAAGGTCTAGAGTCACTACTTCTTGGCTAAGAAATCAATTAAATGAGAAGATCTACTAGAATTAATGACCTTGTGTTGCTACTAGACGATTCAATCCTTGCAACACTAAGTATCATATGCTAGTTTCATAGGATCCACATCAAGGTAATGAACATTGTAAATTAAAGGAATTCAAGGAAAAGACATAAATTTAAATTGGTGTTCTAAGAAATGCATGAAATGAATGTAATGCTAGAAAATGTAGTGAAACAAACTAGTAGTCTGTTTTCTATAGAAGGTTCTCTACTTGAACAAGATAAATAAAAGACAACAAAGAAAATGATCTCGAGGGTTCCTAGTCCTTTCCTTGAGTGGGCGATACCTAAGGAATTTCTTGGAACCCTTAGATACACTCACACACTTAGAAACTCGACAAAACTTTGTCTTATTTATTCATAAAAAGTCATAGAACATGGGGGTAGATATCCGTATCTTCATTAATATGAATTATCTTGAACAACAAAAATGAAAAATTAATAACATTAGCTCCCTATACTGTCAACTATACCTCTATTTGTACTTGAAAAGAATCATATTTATCCTGTCCAATAAATCCCTTGATTGGTGGGGGTTATCCCTTATGCATGATGTTCTAAGGGACTATTTTTCCCTCCTATTCAATTCCAACCCTCTATATCAATGATAGATCAAATTCCTTGAGGTATTTATGGCTACCTCCAAGTGTTTGAAACTTTGAAGGTGATGAAGGGAAAAGAACCCTTAAATTTCTCATCTATTCAACAAGTGGTCTATGGAAATAAGTGAAGAAGATCAACTTGTCTTGTGGATCAAATCCCTTCACTGAGGCTGCAACATTCTTTCTTGTAAACCATATTAGTTCAAAGATGCAAATCACACAAAGAATCATCAAAATCACTTTAATATTAATCACATGCCACATTCAACTTGGAATTAAGAAAATAATGTATGATTAGATAAACATAAGTCATAATATCCACATTAGTCATCATAAATATGAATTTTTCTCAAGAAGGTCTTGACTTAGGAGGTTAAAAACATCAAATTTAGACATAAGATGGGCCATGAAATAGACAAATTGGAGGCCCATAATTACTCCCCATCTAAAGGTTTGCACACCCCTGTGCAAAAAAACAATTCCTCAAAAATTGATATCAAACTTCCATAATCCTCTTCGTTAGTGTTGGTTATGGAGCCTGATCATCTTCATGTTTCATAGGTATTTGTTTTCAGCCATGTTTATACCCCATGAAGACTGTACACCCCTCCATGCGAGGGAGTTGCAGGGGGGGATTTCCCCCCTTGCGAGGTTGGGGGGTAAGTGGGCCCTTGGCAGGGTTCGAGGACGAAGCCCCCGAAGGAAAAATTGTCGTGTAAATGTATATTGTAATTTCATAGTAAATCCGGAGAATTCATTATAAGGTCGCAGATCTGACGGTAGAAGTGATGTTAGGGTTTTTTCCCTAGAAGGAAACCCTCTTTTATGAGGGAATTGTATTGTGGCAATGCATCATTGCGATTATTGTATTCTGAGAGAGGAGACCATGAGAAAAAGAAGAGGACATTACAACGGGTGTGATGTATGTTGTATTCCTTCATTTTGTTGGATAATAAAAAAGAAGGACTTGGAAATTTCTCTGGTGGACGGAGCCCACATTGGGTGAACCACACACACACACACACATATATATATATATATATATATATATATGTGTGTGTGTGTGTGTGTGTGTGTGTGTGTGTGTGTCTCTATTGTATTATGTGTCTTCTTTGTTTTAATTTTGCATTTATTTTATTTTTGTTCTGCGATCCTATTTTTCTAACAACTGGTATCAGAGCGAAAGGTAACTCGCAGGAAAATAGGGTTCCTAGTTTGAGTGGGAGCAATGGCGGAAGATGGAAAGTTTAGGGTCAAGAAATTTAACAGCCAAAACTACCAGTTATCGAAGATACAGATGGAAGATTATTTATATCAGAAGGATATATTCCTACCATTTGGTGGAAGAGAAAAGAATTCGATGACCATGAAGTACGACGGATGGGAGGTTCTTGATAGAAGGGCACTAGGAACGATACGGCTGAGCCTAGTAGCGTCGGTGGCTTTCAATATTTTGAAATAAAAGACAACGGAGGAGTTGATGGACGGATTGGATAAACTATATGAAAAACCTTCGGTTTCCAATAAGGAATTTCTAACGAAGAGATTATTTACTATGAAGATGTTAGAAGGTGGGTTTGTTGCAGATCATTTAAATGAATTTAATATGGTTAGTAATTAGCTAAGTTCTGTAAAAGTGGACTTTGATGATGAGGTTAGGGCTCTTCTAATATCGTTCTCATTGCCAGAAAGTTGGAATGGCTTGGTCATGACTATAAGTAACTTTGTCTCTAGTTCAAACACTTTAAAATTTGATGATGTTGTTGTTGTTATCCTTAGTGAGGAAATGCGACGGAAAAACACAGGTGAGACATTAAGTAATGTGTTAAACATGGAGAACAAGGGAACACAAACAGATAGAGGAAAGGGCTCAGGGAACTGCAGGAATTCTAGGAAGGGCAGATCCAAATCCAGACTGGGAAATATAGAGTGTTGTAATTGTGGGAAGAAAGGACATCTGAAGAAAGACTACATAGCTCCAAAGAAACAAAGATATGGACAACAAGAGAAAAAACAAGAAGCAAATGTAACAGGTGATGTGTTACAAGATACTTTGATTCTTTCTATAGATAATATTTATGAGTCTTGGGTAGTAGATTCAAGGGCTTCATTTCATGCCACACCCCATAGGAAACATTTTCTAGATTTTTTTCAAGGTGATTTTGGACAAGTTCATTTGGGTCATGATGCACCATGCAAAATTGTTGGAATGGGAAAGGTAAAAATAAAGCAAAGGAGTGGAAACCAATGGTTGTTGAAAGAGGTAAGACATATTCCAGATCTAAGAAAAAATCTAATTTCAATAGGGCAGTTGGCAAGTGAAGGTTGTATATATATATATTTACAGATAAGGCATGGAAGGTCACCAAAGGATCACTAGTGATAGAAAAAGGAGAGAAGGTAGGTACATTGTATTTATGTACTRGTAATATTGATTCTTCTATTTATTTAGCTTCTACAGAGGTGAATACAACACTATGRCATCATAGGCTTGGACACATGAGTGAGAAGGGGATGCAGATACTTCACAAAAGAAATTTGTTGCCCGATCTTAAACAAATTGATTTGGAWTTCTATGACCATTGTGTTTATGGAAAACAGAAGAGAGTCAGAAAAGAAAAGAAGAGTGAAAGGTTAGAGCTTGTGCATACAGATGTATGGGGACCAGCTCAGGTATCATCTCTTGTTGGTTCTTGTTATTATGTTACTTTTATTGATGATGCAAATAGAAAAACTTGAGTTTATTGCATTCGAAAAAAATCTGATGTTTTTGATACTTTTAAGAAATGGAAAGCTTTGGTTGAGAATGAGACAGGAAAAAGGTTGAAGTGTCTCAGATCGAACAATGGAGGTGAATATTGCAGAAAGGAGTTTCATGATTACTGTTCATACCATGGGATTCGTAGAGAGAATACAGTTCCAGGAACACCACAAGAAAATGGTGTGTCAAAAAGGATGAACAAGACAATCATGGAGCGTGCAAGGAGTATGATATTGCATGCAGGGTTTCCCTTACAATTTTGGGCAGATGTTGTAAATAATTTTGCTTACTTAATAAACATAGGAATCTCAAGCTCTTTGGATGGTGGAATTCCAAAGGAGGCATGGATAGGTAAAAAGGTAAACTATTATTTTTTGAAGGCTTTCGGTTGTGAAGCATTTGTCCATATTGATAAAAAAAATAGAGCAAAGCTTGAGGCAAAATCCAAGAAGTGTACCTTTATTGGATACAGTGTTAATGATTTTGGTTATCGCTTATGGGATTATGAAAATCACAAAATAATTAGGAGTAGAGATGTCATATTCAATGAGAAGGTCTTGTACGAAGATCAGTTGCAGGGAAAGAAATAGGAAAAAGAAAAACTAGAATACACAGTGCTTGATGAGATCGCTAAAAAAGAAATTCCAAAGGTACCAGAAAATCAAAATGTACAACAACATGAGAAACGGGTACCTCAAACTCCTATAAGTGTTGTTAGAAGATCTATCAGGTTAAGTAGACCCCCTGAATGATACTCTCCTTCATTGTATTATTTATTGGTTGATGAATCTGGTGAACTAGAATGTTATGAAGAGGCAATGCAGGTAGACACTAAAAATAAGTGGGAGCAAGGCATGAAAGAGGAAATGGATTGCTTGGTAAATAACTAGACTAGGGACTTGGTTTAGTGGCCTACAGGAAAAGAGCATTTCCGAATAAATGGGTTTACAAGTTGAAGGAAGACGATGGAGGGAAAAAGTGTTACAAGGCTAGACTTGTTGTAAAGGGGTTTACACAAAATAAAGGCATAGATTTTGATGAAATATTTTCTCATGTTGTTAAGATAACTTCAATTAGGACTATTTAATTCTTGTGGCAGTAGAAGATTTGCATCTTGAATAGTAAGATGTAAAAACAACTTTTCTCCATGTGGATTTGGATGAAGAGATTTATATGCAGTAACCACAGGGGTATGAGGTCAAAGGGAAAGAAAATTTGGTATGCAGGTTGAAGAAGAGCTTGCATGGTCTAAAGAAAGCTCCAAGGTAGTGGTATTTGAAGTTTGACAGGTTTATGACAAAACAAGGTTATAGTATATGTCATTCTCATCATTGTGTTTATTTTAAAAGGATAGAAAATGGAAGCTATATTATCTTTCTATTGTATGTAGATGACATGCTTATTGCAGGGTCTAATATGCAGAATATAAATGTGCTCAAGAAGAAATTAGCTAATTCACTTGTGATGAAAGATTTGGGTGCTGCAAAGAAAATCATTGGTATGAGAATAACAACAGACGTGAAAAATTGCAAATTGACATTGTCTCGGGGTGAGTACATAGAGAAGGTGTTGGAGAGATTTAGAATGTAGAATGCAAAACCATTTAGTACACCTCTGGCCTACCATTTCAAATTAACCAAGGAAATGTCCAGGGTCCCTTATTCATCAACAATTGGCAGCTTGATGTATGTGATGGTTTTCACAAGACTAGATATTGCACACACAGTGGGATTGGTGAGTAGGTATATGTGAAATCCAAGTAAAGAACATTGGGAGGAAGTAAAGTGGATTCTCAAGTATTTGAAAGGTACTTCTACTCATGCATTATGTTTTGGAGGTTCAAACATTGTTCTACAGGGATATGTTGATTCAGATATGGCAGGTGATAAAGATAGCAGGAGGAGCAACACAGGGTATGTTTTTACTGTAGGTGGAACAACGGTAAGTTGGATTTCAAAACTACAAAATGTTGTTTCACTTTCAACAATAGAAGCAAAGTATGTTGTTGCTACAAAGGCTAGTAAATAAATGATTTGGTTACAGAGGTTTATGGAGGAATTGGGAAAGAAGCAGGAGAATAGTAGGTTGTACTGTGATAGTGAGAGTGCCATTCATCTCATAAAGAAATCATCCTTACATTCAAATACTAAGCATATACAACTCATGTACCATTTCATACGAATTGTATTGGAATATGGACATTTGAATTTGGAAAAGATACATACTAGCCAGAATCTTGTAGACATGTTAACAAAGGGAGTGACTAGGGAGAAACTGAGTTCATGCTCAGTTTCAGTTGTTCTTCAAGCATGAAGGTGAAGATGATAAATTTTCCAAGTCCAAGGTGGATCATAGTCCAACAAATACAACAATAATGGAGCTGTTGTGATCAGTCTCCAAGTGGGAGATTGTTGGTTGTGGAGCCCGATTATCTTCCTGCTTCATAGGTCTTTGTTTTTAGTCATGTTTATACCCCATGAATATTGTACACCCTGGAATACTGTACACTCCTCTACACGGGGGAGGTTGCAAGGGGGATTTATCCCCCTGAGGGGTCTGAGGGGCTCATCCCCCCGGCTAGGGGGTCTAGGGTAAAGTGGGCCCCCAGCAGGGGTTCAGGGGAAAATCCCTCGAAGGAAAAAATTCCTTGTAAATGTATATTGTAATTTCATAGTAAATATGGACCATTCATTATAAGGTCACAAATCTAACTGTAGAAGTGTTGTTATGATTTTTTTCCCTAGAAGGAAAGCTTATTTTATGAGAGAATTGTATTGTGGCTATGCATCATTGCAAATATTGTATTCTGAGAGAGGAGACTGTGAGAGAAAGAAGAGGAAGTTACAATAGGTGTGTTGTAGGTTGTATCCCTTCATTTTGTTGGATAATAAAAAGGAAGGACCTGACAATTTATCTAGTGGATGTAGCCCACACTGGGTGAACGATGTATATCTATGTCTCTATTGTATTGTGTATATTCTATGTTTTAATTCCGCATTTGTTTTATTTTATTGTTCTGTGATCTTGTTTTTCTAACAATTAGGATGTTTTTTGTATGGATTTATGAAGTCACGCACCATAATTTGGGTGGTGGAGTCCTTGTTGTGGTACCTTACTTCATGATTTATCCTCTTCCATATATTCTATTTTCCATCCTCATATACTTGTATGGATTGAAAAGAAAGAATGGGATGGAGGAGGAGAGGAACTTTAAACTTTAAACCAACCCATTTAAGATTCACCTTCTTCAAGGTTTCTGCATATAGTTGTGCTATGAATAAGGAAGTATTTATATTCAATAGTGAGTGAGGCTCTACCTTATTGAGAGTAGGTGTAGGCTCCTCCCACCTACTATAATAGAGTTATACGGTCTTCTCCTCTAAATTCCCCATCATTTTTTCACACTGGACAATTGCCCCCTTTTTGTTATCCTCAAGGACTAGAACCAAATTTGTATTTGAAGTTAGTTTTGCATGGTTCCTTAATATCTCCTCAAGTTTGGTTGTTTCATCCCTTATACATAGGTTTATGTTGAGTTATGTTTCTATGTGTTTGTGTGCCTCTACATCCCTTCCTTTCTCATTTTGAACCCAATAGTAGAAAATTCTAGGTTGGACATTGATCTGAAAATGGATCTGAACAAAGAAAGGTTGTAAGACTCAATTCTACAATTTTATTTCAAAAATTAATGAAGGTTGGTAAACCATGTAAAATACAATGCAATGTAAAGTGAATAAGACAAAAAAAATAAAAATTTAAATGAGAATTTAATGAAATGAAAATAATAATAGAGGAGAGAAAAGAGTGAGGAATGAGAAATGAAAGGTCATCCTGTTGGATTTCCCATTACCCCAACTCTCCTTATTTATGTCTCAAAGGTTCTTTTGGGCCAAGGAGAGGAGCATGAATAGTAAACCAAGAAATAATTGTAACCAGATGTTTCCAAAATAATAGACTGAGCCCCCCATTCAAAGTTGGTTTTCCCATTTGGATTTTAGAGTAAATATGGTGTCCACTATGTCTTGAATTTCTATGACATTTCTATGTGAAAGTGATATGTGTATTCATGTTTTAATTATGGTTTTATTGTCTGCAAGACAATAGTGAGAGTGTAAATTAGAGGAAGCTGTGAATAAATTTTTGAATTTATTTCATTAATAGTTTTTAGATTGTATAACATCTCTATTGCTACCACCGTAGGATGCATTTCTTAAAATAAGTATTGATGGTTTCCATATTTGAGGCATTGCACCTTCATGGGAGTTGCTAATTTCAGTTTTATGGTTGTTGGGTGAATTTCTCAGTCCTCTGGACTCTCTCTCCCCCATTCAAATTTCTCTTGCCTAGGCGATTTCTTAATTGCCTAGGACATTTTATCTTTTCCCTCAATAAGTTTGCATCCCCTTGACATTTTGCCTTGTCTCTAGGTGACTTCACATCTCGATGGGTGTTTTTTTTCATGCATGGACAAATTCACTCTTACCTAGGCAATGGGCGGTTTTCTATCACCCATGTGTCATACAGGTCGTACGTGGGTGATGAACATAGTTGATGAGCAATTCAATTGACTATTGGGCATTTTTATTTTATTGTTGGGCGCTTTTATAAGTTGTTGGGAGTTTTTGTTTGATTTTAGGGGCATTAATCGATTGTTGGATGTTTTTAGATAGTGTTGGGTGGTTTTCTCACTACTTGAGTGATTTTACATTGCATGTGGACCATTTTTTCTTACCTAGGTAATTTCTCTCTCACCCACAGGTCGCATGGACTTTGTACAAACAACACCCAACTAGGGGAGATGTTCCCTTGCTCACTGGATAGTAAATATAATGCTTGTGTGTTTAATTTACTTGCTAATTTATTTTCGCATTTACTTGGGTGTCTCCTTTAGCTGGTCAACTTAATCCATAGGGATAACATTACTTTCTAGTATATATCAAGTGGAGTCACATGATATGGGGTATTCCCTGGCATTAGTAGTTACAGAAGAGAGTTGATGTGTTCAATAATATGTGAGACTTCACATGATGCATGGAAGTCGAAGAGGCTCAACCCAATCCGCACACGAATTCTTTGATCTGACATTGACAATGTTTTTTCAAGGAGATTATTAGTTGTTGTCATTCTATGGAAAAGGGTTGTAGATGAAAATAGTTGATCAAAGGGAGTGATGCATCCATTCCCTTCTTGCAAAGAAAATTCCAACAGATGCAAGGATGGCACACCTTATGTACTTCAGGATGGATTGTTCTCCGAGACACAAGAAGAAATAAAGAATTTAGAATTCAAACATCTTTCTCGCTATATGAGTGTTGGTAGCTTGATACAACTTCAAAAAAAATTTAGTGTTCTTGTTCTTTGAGTGATTGGTGTTGGTTGTTGTACTCACACAATTGAGAACCTAAACACCTCCATTCTCCCATTACCTCTCTTGCAGTCAAGATTACTTAGATGCAATATCCTCGTGGAACAATTTCCTTGGTATCACAAGCCCATCAAGTTGAATAATCCTCCCATACTTTACGGGTAAGAGAAAGAAGAGTGTTGCACAAAGAACAACCCTTGTAGAAGACAAAGATAAGAAGTTAATTCCACACAGTATCTATGTTGGTGAAGTGACTGAGATATAAGTCCCTCGTTTACATATTAGATGGTATCACAGTAGTTGCATCCTTAACTGTGACACAATTGTCGAAACTTTAAAGAGACCAGTGTAGACCTCAGCATGGGTAAATCAACCAGAGAAAGGTTAGAAGACCTACGAGTTAGCAATGATTAGCTTCAGGAAGAGAATGAATGCTTGAAGGAGCAAGTCCAAATATTCAACCAGAGAATGGTAGAGATTGATAAGCACCTTGAGACCTCTACCAAACCACTAGTACCATTACTAAAGAAGAAGTTTGAAGAACACCAAGACTCCCTCATAGTAGTCATCAAAGATTGGGATGAGCATAGAGTTCAACTTGCACACTTGGGAGAAAAGTCCATTGAGTTAGATGGTTGGCAAGAGGATAGGATTATGCATATGATGGAACAACTGCAACAAGATTTGGTAAAGAAGGAGGAGGCCTTGGCAAGGCTCCAAGTAGTTATCTAAGAGCATCGAGAAGTAGGGACACCTTACATTACCATTGCAAATGCCAACACCGGAACCGAGACCACCTTGGTAAGCTCACCTTCTGTAGAAAATTCTTTAGAGAATATTGGTGACTTCAAAAAACATACCAAAGGAATTGGTTCAAAGCTCCTAAGGAAGATGGGATATGATGGACAAGTGCTAGGAAAGAGAAGTCAAGGAATCATAAGCCCTATTGTAGCTACACAGAGGGCCAATCATGAAGGCCTAGGCTTCGATAATAGAGTATAAAATCCCATGACCATAAATACCATTTTTGTGAAGGCTAAAGACATGCCAGAGTTGGATTTCTCATCAAGAGAAGGAGCAACGAAAATTAGTGAAGGTGGCATCCCACCACCAACTTATCGTTCTTGTGGTAGATTGAATAAGGGAAATGATTATAATAACTTGAAGATTCATCTGTCACCATCATTCAGAAGAAGCAAGGAGCCATTCAGTTGGGAAAAGAATAAGAATAAGTCCAAGAGGTCCTCATCAAACAATACATTCCTTGGATGTCACTATTTTAAGAAGAGAGGCCATAGCACTGTGAATTGTTGGTATATAGAAGCATGTTCTTTTTGTGGGAAGAAAGTTTGTCAATCGACATCTTGCTGGGAGAATCAAGCCACGTGCCACATGAAATATTGCTTTCAAAGGAGGAATGGAAAGAAGACTTCTCCAATCCAACAACAAACTTAGAGGCACATGGAGAGGAGGAGTATGTCAAGAAATCCTTGTATCATGTATATGAACTTTTTCCACCATTGCAATTTGAGTGGACATTGGGAAGTGAAGTATTGACAAGTTCACCTAGAGCTTCACCCCAGAAAGTGCACATCTAAGAGGAGAGTGTGGAATGTGAAGCCTAATAGAGATGGAGAATTGGTTGCATCTTCAATTCAAGGAGAATAAGTTATAAATCCAAGGAGAAATAACAACATAAGAGGTTTGCATCACCATCGAAGAGGATAGTGAGTGGATGCCAACCACCAAGGCAACCCCATTCCATTTTCTACCTACAATCTTCCAAAAATAGTTTTCCTTCTTGAAGATGTATCAAAGACTGATGCACGTGGTCAATGACCTTGGAAGGAGGAGTCCTTGAGAACTCCATGGCCTGTTTGCAGGCAGGTGCAAGTACTACAAAGTTGTTTCCATGCTGTGAAGAAATTGATCTTAGCAAGAGAAGGCATGCCACACTTCTTTTTGAGGGACCGATACATGATGGGATAGCTTGTTGGGTCCACATTGATCATAGACCGACATTTGACTTGGATTCATTGGAAACCAAGGTGGATTTTCTCCAAGATAGAGAGGGAGATGGGAATGGATGTTGAGTCTAGAGTTTGGATCTGGAGATTTCTTAGAGCTGAGAGTTAGTGAGTCGAATTATGCATTGCAGGAACAAGAGAGCCACTAACCACAATATGATCCATAGCCAAGGACCAGAGTTAGTGACCAAAGCCACATGTCAGAGCCAGAGTCAGAGCCAAAGTTAGAGTTGTAGCCAGGAGCCAACGTCAAAGCCACATTCCATAGAAGTAGACATAAGTACACTTATCCATATTGGTTTCCTTGAGCTTTTGGAGACCAAAAAGCCTCTCAATGGGGAGAAGTGATTTAAAAATGGATCTAAACCAAGAAATATGGTAAGATTAAGTTCTACAAGTTTATTTAGGCAATTAATGAAGGTTAGCAAACCATGTAAAAGACAATGCAATGTAAAGTGAATAAGACAAAAGAGAAAAAAAAATTGAGAATTTAATTAAATGAAAAAATAATAGAGAGAAATGAGTGATGAATGGGAAATGAAATGTCAACATGTTGGCTCTCCCATTACCCCATCTCTTTCTATTTCTCCCTCAAAGGGTATTTTGGGCCAGGGAGAGGAGCATGGATAGTGAGCCAAGTAATTGTAACAAGAGGTTGCGGGAATAATAGATTGATCCCCCCATTTGAAGTTGGTTTTCCCATTTGGATTTCCAGAGTAAATATGGTGTCCATTATGTCTTGAATTTCTCCAACATTTCTATGTGAAAGTGATTTGTATATTCATGTTTTAATTATGGTTTTAATGGCTACAAGCCAATAGTGAGAGTGTAAATTAGAAAAAGATGTGAACAAACTTGTGGATTTATTTCATTAATAGTTTTTAGAGAGGATAACAACGCTTTTCCACCACAATAGGATGTATTTCCTAGAACAAAGATCAATCCTTTCCTGCCAACTTGAGTCGTTGCACCTTTATGGGAGTTGTTAATTTCATTTTTATGGTTGTTGGGAAAATTTCTCACTCCTTAACACTGTGTCTCTCCCCCATTCGAATTTTTCTTGCCTGGGTGATTTCTTAATTGCTTGGGATGTTTTCTCTTCACTTGTTTCAAGTTTACATCTCCTTGACTTTTTCATTGTCCTTGGGTGACTTCACATCTTGTTGGGCGTTTTTTTTCATGCATGAGTGACTTCACTCTTACATGGGCATTTGTACTTGGCTGATGAACATAGTTGTTGGGCAATTCAATGGATTGTTGGGCGTTTTTGTTTTATTGTTGGGTGGTTTCATCAGTTATTGGGAGTTTTTATTTTATTTTTGGTGCTTTCATCAATTGTTGGACGTTTTGTTAAAACAAAGATTAATTAAATTGTAATGTTTATTAGTGAAGGTGATGAGAATGAATCTAGAAGCTGAAATAAATAAGGTAGTTGGAAGAGTCAGCGTAGACTGCAGAAAATGTCAAGAAACTTCAAGAAACTGTCAGAAGCTCTTGATGCTTAGAGATGGACCTATTTCATGTAAAATCTTATATAAATTGATAGCAATAGAACCCATTCCACATCGTTTCAGTTTCAATTGATTTGTGTATTCATTTCCCTTCTCTGTGTGGTTTTGATTTAGTGTTTTTTTCTTCCTGCTCTCTTCATGGTATCAGAGTCGTGTTGATACTAGGATGTTCGTTGATAGAGCCATGCTAATATTGGGTTTTCCATTTATAGAGTTCGTTGCTTGAAGATCAAATTGTTGTCTAAAGTGTTGCATGCCTAGTAGATAAACGTGGAGGTGTTGTCAACTGAATTGTTGTCTATTGTCATGCTCGAATTTTTGTCTAATTCCTAATATAAGTGTTTTCTATGGTGATGAGTTTGTTGTGCTAGCACCATAGATGCAGAGGGGAGCCCTTGTGAATGTAGAAGCCAACTGAGCAAAAAAAAAACAGAGAACGTGAGACCCAAATGAATGACTGGTGAAGGAGGTCGTGTAGGGGTGACGAAGCCGCCACAGAGATGAGATTTATTTAATTTTCATGCTCAAATCATAAAAAAAAAATGATGATGTTTTTTTGTTTAACCGTTCTTATTTTTTTTAAAGGAATAAATTGGGGTTCTCTGTTTTCTTTTAAAGGAAGAAATTAGTGTCTGTTTAAAAAAAAAAAAAAAAGTAATAAGGAAATTTATTTAAGAAGAGGAGGGGAAGTTTTTGTGGAATTAGTCATGATCTTTTTTGTGCTATTGTGTATGAAGAAGGGATAATTTTCATTTATTCTATGTGTGAGAGTAATTTTTAATTTCTCATTGATAAAATGGCCATTAACATGGGTATAATTCCATAAATTAAGTTAAATGCGAAAAATTATAATGACTGGGTGCATAAAATAGAGCCATTTTTAACAATGAGGAAGCAATATGATTTGGTTAGTGGGAAAGAGGCCCTCCCTAATGAACAAAAATCTCTTGAAAAATGGGATCAAAGAAATAAGGAAGTTGGTGCATATATTAAAATTTGTGTGTATGAAGTATTTGCAGAAATTAAAAATTTAAGAGAAGGCACTGAAATATGGAAGGTACTTAAGAAATTGTATCATAATACAAGTGAATCATGGATCTTAAATCTTACTAGTTATTTTTGAAGTTGTCTAATAATCAAGAAATTGCACCTCATCTAACCAAGTTGAAAGATATGTGTAATGAATTAGAGTCTCGGAAAAACATTAGAAGAAAAGGAGTTTGTCCATATCATCTTTCACATCCTTCCTAGTTCCTATCAGCGTTTCATTAGAGGGCTTGACACAGCTGATAAAATTCCCACTATTTATGTAGTTAACCTTACTACTAAGTTATTGTAGGAAGAGAAACATCGAGCAAAGGAAAGGGATTCATCTAATGATGAAAGTCGTGCACTTGTCTACAAGGGAAGATCAACTCAATATACAAAGAAATTCAATGATAGGACATGTTAGTTTTCAAAGCAACTTGAAGAAAAGAAGCATTCTTATAGATTTAATAATAATTATCATTATTGTGGGAAGCCAGGGCATTATTTGAAGGATTGTTGCAAAAATCAATGGGATATGCAACAAAGGAAACGCAAATTTTCAAGTCATAAAAACTCTATAAGAGAAAAAGGTAATGCTCTTTGTGTTGCACTTAATTCCAACGTCTCAAATAAAGATGAATGGGTCATAGATTCGGGTGAAACTAGGCATATGTCCCATAATAAGGATAAATTTGTTATGTTAGATAATGATTGCAATAAGGAGAAATTTTTTCTTGGTGATGATACAACACTAGATGTGATTGGAACTAGAAATGTTGTTATTGAAGATGGAGTATTAAAAAATGTTATGTTGGTTCCCAATCTTAAGTAAAATTTACTCTCTGTAATTCAAATTGCAAATCAAGGTTATAAGGTTGAGTTTTATAAGGATAAGTGATTAATTAAAGATATTAATAGTAATTATAAAGTGTTTGCTTCTAGATATGTAGAAAATGGACTTTATAAGTTTGGAAAGTTTACCTCAAATGAGAAAGCTTTGGTTGCAGAAGTTGATAATGTGAGTAGGTTGTGGCATGAGAGGATGGGTCATTTGAATTACCAAAGTATAAGTTTAATGAAAAGGTTTGAAATGGTGTATGGACTACCCAAAATCTCTCAAAGGCAAGAAATTTGTGAAGGATGCATGTTTGGTAAGCAACATATGGAAAAAATCATAAAGGGGAAATCATGGAGAGCCAAGACTCCACTTCACTTGGTTCATAGTGACCTCATGGGGCCATTAGAACATCCTTCTATTTCAGGTTTCATGTATGTTCTAACATTTATTGATGACTATAGCAGAAGGATTTTGGTTTATTTTCTAAAGAACAATGATGAGGTATTTGGGAAGTTCAAGGAATTTAAGGCTTTTGTAGAAAAACAAAGTGGAAAGTCTATTAAGATTTTAAGGACTGATAATGGAAAAGAATATGTAAACAAAGATTTTGATCATTATTATAAGTATAATGGAATTAAAAGAGAACATACGGTTCCTTATACACCTCAGAAAAATGAGGTAGCTAAAAGGAAGAATAAGGTTGTTATGGAGATGGCTAGGTGTATGCTACATGGTAGAAATATGGATCCAAAATTTTGGGCTGAAGCTATAAATACTGTAACTTATATTGTCAATAGGACACCTACAATTGTTGTCTGAAGAAGCTTGGAGTAGAAGAAAACCAACTGTAAGTCATTTCAAGGTTTTTGGGTGTGATGCTTATGTTCATATTCCTGATGAAAAGAGAAAGAAACTTGATAATAAAAAAAGTCACAAATGTATTATGGTTGGTTACAGTGAAACATCTAAGTCCTACAGGTTGTATCACACCCAAGAACTAGTGAAGAAAATCTTGATGAAATGGCTAACGAAGAAAGTTATGAATCTTGTGAAGAAGAAATTGTTTCTCCAGGTACACAAGATKATTATTCCACAAAAACAAGAAGTCTTCAAGAGATTTATCAAGAAGKTCCAAGACAACATTATGCCAACTATGCTCTTATGACTAGAGTGATGCATGTTGATGATCCATAGGTCTTTGAAGAGGCTCAAGAAAAACCTAAATGGGATGTTGCAATGAAAGATGAATATGATTCTTTAATGAAGAATCAAACTTGGGAGTTGACTCCTCTCTCATAAGGGAAAAATCTCATTGGCTACAAATGGATATACAGGACAAAGTTCACATCTGATGGAGCAATTGAAAATCATAAGCCTAGATCGTTGTAAAAGGATTCTCACAAAAAGAAGGTATTGACTATACTGAAACATTTTTTCATGTTGCTAAAATGACTACAATTCGCATTGTAGTTTCTCTAGCTGCAAAATTTGGTTGGGAAATTCATAAAATGGATGTAAAAAGTGTTTTTCTGCATGGTGATTTACTTGAAGAAATTTATATGAAACAACCCCCAGGTTTTATAAAAGTTGGCCAAGAACATATTATTTGTAAGCTTAAAAAATCATTGTATGGGTTAAAGCATGCTCCAAGAGCATGGTACTCCAAAATTAATTAGTACTTCTTGAATGATGGATTCAAAAGAAGTCCTTACGATCTTGATCTTTATGTCAAAAATTACAATGGAAATATCATAATGGTTGTCCTATATGTAGATGACTTAATCATTACAGGAAGCATTTTAAGTCAGGTATATGACTTCAAGAAGCAGCTAAAGAAGGCTTTTGATATCATAGACTTGGGTTTATTACATTATTTTCTTGGCATCCAGGTTTGGCAAGAAAAAGATAGAATTCTTCTATCACAACCAAAATATGCACTTGATCTATTGAAGAAGTTCAAAATGAAGAATTGTAAGTCATATCCAACTCCAATTGATGAAGGGACCAAGTTAAGAAGCAACTCTATTTCTGGAAAATTTGATGGCACACTATATAGACAATTGGTTGGAAGTTTGCTTTATCTAACAACCACATACCAGATATTTCATATGTAGTTGGAATGGTTTCTAGATTTATGTATGATCTTCATCTTGAACATTGGAAGGAAGCTAAAAGAATACTTAGATACATCAAAGGAACTTATAAGCTTGGACTTGAATATCAATATGGTGGTAATGTTCAACTTGCAGGATATACAGACTCTGATTGGGCAGGAGATACTGATGATAGAAAATCAACTTATGGATATATTTGTCATCTTGATTTGGGAGCAATCTCATAGATTAGAAAGAATCAAGCTACAATCTCTTTATCATCAACGGAAGCTAAATATAAAGGAGCAACACTTGCAACACAAAAAGCTACATGGGTAAGAGGTATTTTTGCTTAATTGAATCATCCTCAAATAGAAGCTAGAATTATTTACTGTGATAATCAAAGAACAATATAATTAACAAAAAATCCAGTTTTTCATGCGAGGACCAAACATATTGAAATCTATCATCATTATGTTCGTGAACCAACAGAAAAAGGCAACAACATGTTGAAATATTGCAAAACAGAAGATCAAGTTGTTGATATATTTACTAAACCTTTGAGTATTGTAAAGTTTTTAAAGTTTAGAAACATGATAGGACTTAAAGAAGTATCCCCTTAATAAGTGTATGTTAACCGTAATAAACATTAAGGGGAGTGTTAAAGCAAAGATTAACTAAATTGTAATGTTTATTAGTGAAGGTGGTGAGAAGGCATCTAGAAGCTGAAATAAATAAGGTAGTTGGAAGAGTCAGGGTAGACTGTAGAAAATGTCAAGAAACTTCAAGAAACGGCCAGAAGGTCTCGAGGCTTAGAGATAGAACTATTGCATGTAAAATCTTCTATAAATTATAAATTGATAGCAATAGAACCCATTCCACGTCGTTTAAGTTTCAATTGAGTTGTGTATTCATTTCCCTTCTCTCTGTGTTGTTTTGATTTCGTGTTTTTTTCTTCCTGCTCTCTTCACATTTTTAGATAGTGTTGGAGGATTTTCTCACTGCCTGGGCGAATTTACATTGCATGTTGATAGTCTTCCCCTAACTAGATAATTTATGTTTCACCCATAGGTCGTGCGACCTCCATGCAGACCACTTCTATCTAGGAGAGACGTTCCCTTGCTCACTAGACCTTCGATTGATTTTCTATGTGTTTAATTTACTTGTTGGTTGATTTTCCCATTTACTTAGGCATATCCTTCAGCTAGTCAACTTAATCCACATGACTTGCATTAATTTCTAGTATATATCAGGTGGAGTTACGCGATATGGGATATTCCTTGGCATTGGCAGTTACGGAAGAGGGTTGATGCGTTCAAGAATATGTGAGACTTCATAGGATGCATGGAATTCTAAGAGCCTCAACCCAGTCCAAACATAAATGCTCTAATTCGACCACAATTCAAGGTTGACAACATTTTTTCAAGGAGAAGATTAGTAGCTATCATTCTATGGCAAAGGATTGTAGATGAAAATAATTGATCGAAGGCAGTGTTACATCCATTCCCTTATTGTAAATCAAAGTCCAACATATGCAAGAATTCCACACCTTGTGTACTTCAGGATGGACTATTCTTCAAGGCATAAGAAGAAACAATTTTTTTAGAATTCAGAAATCTTGTTGGTTCTCAGTGTTGGTAGCTTGAGACAACTTCAAAATACTTTTAGAGTGTTGGTAGCTTGAGACAACTTCAAAATATTTTTAGTGTTCTTATTCTTGGGTGATTAGTGATGGTTGTTGTACTCAAACAATTGAGAACATGAACACCTGCATTCTCCCATTACCTCTCTTGCAATCAAGAGAACTTAGAGGAAACATCCATGTGGAGCAATTGCCTCGGTATCACAATCCCAACAAGTTCATACATCATCCCATACTTTAGGGGGAGGAGCAAAAAGAGTGTTTCACAAAGAACATGCACTTGAGGGGGAGGAGAAAAAAGAGTGTTTCACAAAGAACATGCATAAGAAGTTAACTCCACACAATATATGTGTTGGTGAAAAAGAGTGTTTCACAAAGAACATGCATAAGAAGTTAACTCCACACAATATATGTGTTGATGAAAAAGAGTGTTTCACAAATAACATGCCTAAGAAGTTAACTCCACACAATATATGTGTTGGTGAAGCGAGTGGGCTATAAGTCCCTCTTTTTAGACATCCCCCGCATAAGGATTGGGGGCCCACCTATAGGGGTGAGGCATGACATAATTATGAAGATAATACTTAAACAATTTATTTATCTCCCTTTCATTACATATTTGATAGGATTATATGAAATCTCTTTGGGTGTCCATTTCATCAGGGAGGTAGTTGGACATTTTTCCCAACTGGAATGCCATTGTTCCTTGAGTTATAATGCACATGTTTCTTGTTGGAGGTCCATAGGAAATCATATCTTCTACAACCCCAATAACATTAGTAACACATGCTTCTAATATATCAATTCTTTCATTTTTTTTTCAATTTCTTCCCTTTGTCTTTCCAATTATGCCATTAATGTCGAATTTTCATCCTCAAGTTGTTACCTATTATCCAAATGTTACATTTTAAGGATTCAAAATTTTTCTTACAAATTTGAGATCTATTGGTCAATCTGAGATAAGGATTTTTTGTATTTGTGAATTATATTTCCTTGATATATTTTGTAATTGTTTTCCATTTAAGGGCCTCTGCCTTTGCTTCTTCTAATTGAGGAATCGGGTCATGGGCATTAACTTTATTTTTCGCTTATGACCAACCTCATCATTCCCTTAAAAGTTTCTTGTTGGGTTATAAGTTTAATGTCTTTTATATCGTCTTTGATATGGGTTTGTGGAAAAATTGGTAGTGTTTTTACCACTTGTGATCCGAAAAGATCTTTTAAACGACAATGGTTGAGTTATCTTGCATGAGTTAAATTACCATTTAAGAAAATAATGAAAGAGGAAGAAGTAAAGAGGAAACATAGCAGCCATAAGATAATATACAGATCTGAACATAAGCATGAAGAATAGCAAACCATAAAACACCAAAGTGATAACGAAGTTCGGCAATCTCACCTACGTCTCTTGGGCTTTATCTCAGTGGGTGAGGCTTTCTTATTTATGTTAGAAGATTTAAAAGTACATCATGACAGTGCCAAAAAGGTTACAAATTGATATTGTCTTGTTCTACCAAATTTCAAGAACCCAACAAAACTGACGGCATTGAAATCGGATGAACGAAGCTCCTAGAAATGACCCGCAAAGGTGCTCTCCTCAATGGCTTCCCTGCATAAAAAATGGCTTTGGCTTGGAAAATATTTAGCATGTACCTGTTTTGAACCTCCTCTATGGCTTCAAGAGCCTCTGGTTTATATAGAATATAAGTGGGTAACAACCTCCCAACTTCTCCCCTAGATCTGGCCTCAAAAAGGTCCCAATATCCCCCAATATTGGCTAAAATCCCACAAAACTGTTGAATAAATCACTATAAATCATATATTATAGTTTAAAAAACCCACTTTTGCAAATATGTAGGGAGAAACCCCCTTATTTCTGGCTCCTGGTCACTTGGCACACTCCATGTGGCCCTGGTCCTGTTGACGCGCAGGTCTATCATTTAAGCATCGTCCCTTGGTTATATTGCATGGCCCATGTGGCCATGTCCCATTCACCTACGCGCTAACCAGTTGATGGACCCCTAATGATATAGCTCACGGTTAATCCCCCTGGTCGGTGGGCTAGCCCGACCAACTGGGGCTAACCCTTAACCTCTGCGCCTAAGTGTTATATGCTCGAGTCATATGGAGAGGCAAATGGTAAAGCCCGAAACTTGGGGCTAGGCTCATAGAATTCACGCCAATGGTTTAAGTGTAGGCTTGTGGTTCTATTGGTATGGTCGTATGCATGTCCATCGGGGGGCTGGGGCCTAGCCCCAGCCCTTACTCTACCCATTGAATAATAAAATACAACATAAATGTTATATCCTCCATATAACTAATAAGCACCAACGATGGGTGAGCTGGTAGACCTGACCCTGCCAAGTCACTTTCCCCGAACCAGCGATTGCGAGCTCAAATCCCGTAAACTCCAAAAAAAATTCCAAACCCAACAAACCACTAAATGGGTGCCATGTGGAAGCCCATGTCTGGGCCACGTGGCACCTCACCACTTGCCCACAACTGCCACATGTCAAGCGATAATTGGTCCACATGTACTTTCCCAGTCAGCACCTGTCCCTGTCAGTTGTCAGTCCAGTCAGCGCCACATGTCGTATAGACCTGCCACGTCATCCTGTGCCATGTGTCGTACGGACCTACCACATCAGCCTGTGCTACGTGTCGTACGAACCTGCCACATGTCACCCTTGCAGTGTTGACATATGTCACAGTCTAATTGGTCCACATGTTTGCCCACGTCAATGCCAGTGCACCCTGCCATGTCAGTTGTACGATCGTACGGCATGTACAGTCATCTGCCATGTGGCATTGTATGGACTATACAGTCATCAAATTTTACATGTTTGGTGAAATGAATAGACCGCGATATACCGCGATATATTGGTCATATAACGTATGTTTGAGCCCATTCAAGTTGCATTAGGTTCGTATCAATGAGATCCACGCACACGTACGTTTTGAATCCATTCTGAGCACTTTGATTTTTAGGCCTTCCTAGACCCATTTTGGTCCCTAGATCCAATTTTGGATCACACCTCCCCACTAAAGACCTTTTGGTCCTCCAAAAGGTTACTTACCAATCATCAAGTGCGGGATAGGCCACCCAACTTGTTCTATGTCTTTAAACTCTATCTTGTGCACCTATCTCATCAAGATCAACTGTAAAACAACCATGATAACTGACAGCATATTGTTAGCCACTTGTACAATGTCACATCTTACTAAAGCCACTATCATCCATGCTGAAAACATTACTAATGATAACATCAGAAATATGACTGCAAATGAGCTGATATGTTTATAATACTTACACGTCATTAACTTATCTTGAAGCAAAGTGTGATTGATCTTCCATTCTACAATCATCTCATGTTCTTGCTTAAGATCAATTACTTGATTTGAAACAATTATAGATGTGTTGCTTGCATGAGAAGCCTTTCTTAATTGTTCCATAGTTTGAAGAGATTTATTTGCCTTTAAATGATGAGCATGAACAACATATTCTTGACCTGCTTTGGTTAAATGATATTGATTATTTTCCCTATAGAATATCTTTTTATGATCATACAAGTAAGGACTGCCTAAGACCATTCCACATTCATTGAGTGGAACCACATCACATGTTACCTTATCCACAAACTTAGATGAAATTGCAAACTTTAATGTGGATTGCATTGTTATGTGCAATTGATGATTGTTGTTTATCCATTTTAAGTCTGTAAGGCTTATGATGCATCTGTGTGTTTAATCCCAATTTGTTAACCACTTCCTCCAAAATCAAGTTAGATTGAGATCCACTATCTATCAATGTGTCAACCTTAGTATGTCTCATAATGACCCTTACGTGAAACAATTTAATTCTAGAATCAAATCCATCACCAATTTTACCTGCCAAACCAACCAATGAGACTTTTGATTCATCACTTGAATCTGATCCCAAGTATGTGGGTCATGTTGTTGTTGCAATTGTTTGCCTCCCTTTCCTCTCTTTGAACCACTTCAGTCTCTTCTCAGGATGCAAATGCCAGCAATGGTCCTCATCATGCCCTCCTTTCTTGTAATGCTTGCAAGAGGGATTCTCTTCCTTTCTTGCCATTGAATTTTCCTTCTTGCCATTCCACTTCCTTTTGTCCTCTTTCCTTGAAGACGATTCCCCTGATACACCAACCCATGTTTTCCCTGCTTCAATGTATGTTGCTTGAATAGAAACCTCATCAAGATTAGTGGGTCCAAACATGAATACAGTGTTACGAATATGTGCAAGTAAACCTCCTATATACTTCATAAGAGTTTCTTGGGTATGTAAAGGAATAGCTAACATCAATGCCATTTTACAAAATCCATCTGTGTATTCTTGCACAGTTTGTCCTTTTCTTAGTTTAAGACCTTGCCATTCAATTAAAGATTTCTCTTTACAACCCAAAGGATAGAATTGCTTTCTAAGTGCATAAATAAAACTTTGCCATGATGGAAATACATTACCCACTTGTTGTGTGTCATTTTGATACTTTATTTGCCACCAGATGAGTGTAGTTCCCGCAAGTCTAAGCAATGCCAACTTTATTTGAGTGGCCTCATCTTTGATTTGTTGCACACTTCAATAAACCTCCATCTATCTGACCCAATTATCAAGTCTCTCTGCATTGACTTCACCATCATACATGGGTAATTCTAATTTAACATCAAGCTTAAGTATAGGCATATCATGTTTATATTTATGGACATGTTTTCTTGTGGTGCTTTTAGAACTTGAACTTGAAGAAGAGGGAGAAGATGGAGAATAAGGAGGTGAAGGAGGAATTTGAGGAGGATCCTCTCCTTCTTCACTTTTGACCATTGAAGATTCACCTAGATTCGGTCTCTTTTGTTCCAAGTAATCCTCATACAAAACCTTCATCATCTCCGACATGGCAAAGAAAGTTTTTCGAAACTCTTTCTCATCATGAGAAAGATCATCTTCTCGCTTTGAGAAGTTCTCTTTCTCAATCCAATCAATGGATTATCTTCAACAAGATCGCCTTCACCACGATTCAAATTTTCCCTGGTAATCATGCAAACTCAAAAACCAACCATCAACTAGCTCTATTACCACTTGATCCGAAAAGATCTTTTAAATGACAATGGTTGAGTTATCTTGCATGAGTTAAATTACCATTTAGGAAAATAATGAAAGAGGAAGAATTAAAGAGGGAACATAGCAGCCATAAGATAATATACAGATATGAACATAAGCATGAAGAACAACAAACCATAAAACACCAAAGTGATAACGGAGTTCAGCAATCTCACCTATGTCTCCAGGCCTTTGTCTCAGTGGGTGAGGCTTTCTTATTTATGTTCGAAGATTTAAAAGTACATCATGATAGTTCCAAAAAGGTTACAAACTGATCTGTTCTTGTTCTACCAGATCTCAAGAACCCAACAAAACTGGCGGCACTAAAATCGGATGAACGGATCTCTAAGAAATGGCCCGCAAAGGTGCTCTTCTCAATGGTGTCCTTGCATAAAAAATGGCTTTGGCTTGGAAAATATTCAGCATGTACATGTTATGAACCTCCTCTATGGATTCAAGATCCTCTGTTTTATATATACTAGAAGTGGGTAACAACCTATGAACTTCTCCCCAAGATCTAGCCTCAAAAAAGGCCCAATATCCCCCAATATTGGTCAATATCCCACAAAACTGCTGAATAAATCATTAAAAATCATATATTGTAGTTTAAAAAACCCACTTTTGCAAATATGTAGGGCGCAGCCCCCTTATTCTTGGCTTCTGGTCACTTGGCATGCTCCATGTGGCCCTGGTCCTTTTGGCATGTAGTTCTATCCCTTAAGCATCGACCCTTAGTTATATTGCATGGCCCATGTGGCCATGTCCCATTCACCTACGCGCTAACTGGTTGTTGGCCCCCCAATGATATAGCTCATGGTTAAGGCCCCTGGTCGGTGGGCTAGCCCGACCGATCGGGGCTAACCCTTAACCTCTGTGCCCAAGTGTTATACACCCGATTCATATGGAGAGGCAAATGGTAAAGCCTGAAATCGGGGGCTAGGATCATAGCATTCACGCCAACGATTTAAGTGTAGGCTTGTAGTTCTATTAGTATGGTCATATGCATGTCCGTCGGGGGGCTAGGGCCTAGCCCCAACCCTTACTCCACCCATCGAATAATACAATACAACATAAATGTTATATCCTCCATATAAATAATAAGTACCAAAGACGAGCGGGCTGGTAGACCCGACCCTGCCAAGTCATTTGCCCCGAACCAGAGGTCATGGGTTCAAATCCCATAAACTCCAAACATTTTTCCAAAACCAACGAACCACTAAATGGGTGCCATGTGGTAGCCCAAGATTGGGCCACGTGGCACCTCACCACTTGCCCACAACTTCCATGTGTCAAGTGATAACTGGTCCATCTGTACTTTCCCAGTCAGCACCTGTCCCTGTCAGTTGTTAGTCTAGTCAGCACCATGTGTCGTATGGACCAGACACATGTCGTACAGACCTGCCACGTTAGCCTGTCCCACATGTCACCTTGTAGTGGTGACACATGTCATAGTATAATTGGTCCACCTATATGCCCACATCATCGCCAACGCACCCTACCACGTCAGTTGTACGGCATGTACAGTCAACTTCCACGTGGCACTGTACGGACTGTATAGTCATCAAATTTTGCATGTTTGGAGAAAAGAACAGGCATCGATATCTTGGTCATACGACGTTCGTTTGAGTCCATTCAAGTTGTGTTGGGTTCATATCGATGAGGTCTATGTACACGTCTATTTTGAAGCCATTATGATCACTTTGATTTTTAGGCCTTCCTGGACCCATTTTGGTCCCTAGATCCAATTCTGGATCAACTTGAGACCTCATTCTATATATTTGTGCAATGATTAGACACTTCTTATATTTTGAGGAGGTACTCGCCTAAAGTTTGAGAGGGATTGTCTTAGGAGTCCCCATTAGAACTAGGGTAGAAATTACATATTTATCCACATCCTCTGTAGTGGTGGGAGCCTTTCTACTCACCTCCTCTATTTTTTCCCTTCTATGTGATCTCCTTTTCTTGCTAGCATTTTCCTTATCCATCGCCTGTGTTTTCTTTATGGATTTTTGTGTGGGGTTTGCTTATGGTTTTGAAGCAACTCTAATATGTAGGGCTATGAAATCTTCCATATTGACTGTGAAAAAACTATCCTAAGGGATATGGAAAGGATAGATTCTTAAGGCATCATGCACATGTAATTTTATTATCCCATGGTGGGATAGTGCCTCAACTTTCCCTTTTTTCACTTTTGAACTCATCTCTCTTACAGGTTGTAGTAAGGAGTAGGGAATACTCAGATTCTCTTCAAGTCTTTGATGTGGATAGTATCTTAGCTAATATAGAAACTTGAAATGGTAAGCATAGACCACACTATATCTTCCTTCACATGTGACATTTTTCATAAGGAGGATGCCACCTCATTCAATGGTGATCGTAGGCTCTCTTTCGACTTTGTTTTTTTTTTCCTCCATATCTTCATAAGTTGTGAGGAAGCCTTGCTTGGCATCTAGGGATGATTTCCTTTCTTGTTTATCCCAAGGTAAACCAATAGGAAGCCTTGTTACTCTCACTAAAATTGGTTCATCTACTTGAATTTCCATTAATTGTAGTTAAATATTCATGCCCTCTTACATTTTGAAAAAGATTGAACAAATTCCAAGGAAACATTAGTATCAGAGCCTTGGAGTCTATTGAAATATTATAACCAACTCGAATATTAAAACACTTCAACTACTTATGGATTATTATACAACTTGGATGTATCATTAGGTTCCCTCTTATTGAAGCATTTCTAAACAACTTATGAACAATATCCATGTGACAATGAGATTCCTCTTTTTACTTGGATTTATCCTACTGAGGATATAAGTGAACATAAAATTTATGTTTCAAAATGGAATTCTAACTTTGTGCAATCTATTCAACCACTTGATTATTTTCCAATCAAGAGAGGAAAAAAAGTCTCAATTCCTCTTGTCCACATATTTAATGTTGATTTTTTTTTTTCCTTTTCTCCTCATTTGTATTTTCTGCAACTATTCCCTTACATTGATGAATGATCTTTAGCCAACAAGATATATACAACCCTCTCTTTACTACCCTTTTGATTGCCAATATTGTGGGTGCATTGATGATGTCAAATACTCTACTAGAAAACAAAAGAGGAAAAACATGTTTCTCTTTTCAAATTAGAGACTTTCACCTTTTAGTTTTCTATCTTCAACTTGGGCGAATTATTAGTTATGGCTTGAGGCGACCTATGAAAATTTGAAATTTTAGTTGACATGATGGTGTTGAGTGGCCATATCATGATATAATTACAGTGCCTTATATCTGCTCAATGTGCTTGATGTGAATCATCAATCCATGCTCTAATCGTGGCTTATTAACCACATTTGATTGAAACTTAGGGCTTTGTGAACTTTGAGTATTCTTCATGTCACAACACAAAGCTCTCCCCCCAACTTTAATTTCAACAACCACCTTGAAAAAAAATAATGTTGATGAGTAATTTGAAATTAGGGTAATGGGTTAGATGAACATAGATTATTAACATGCAAATCTAATTAATATAATCAACTTACAAGAAGAGAAGGTGGCATACCTTTACATTTTGGTGAGTTTTGATTGTAAGTAAATGGTTTTGAATGTGATTTTCATGTTGAAGGTGAAATCTTGGAGTTGGTGACCTTTTCTTATACATTGGAATATTGATTTCAAGATAAATGAGACTCTTATAGCTTCATGTAGGAAACCCTCGACCTCTTTTGCATGCTTTGTGAGATTTATGTTGTTGATTGAGTCTTCTATAGGTTCTTGTAGAAGGTTGTGATATGGTAGTATATGTATATCCACTTTCCTTTAGATATTGACTCTAAGTGCAATCTTTTGTAGGTTCATGTAATCCTTGTGTAGTTTTTCTATAGCGTGAGTCTCTTATATACTCCTGTAGGAACTTGTAGGTCAATTTTTTTGTAGAAGTGTTTGCATAGGCTACTTGTAAAAACCTTTAGGTTGACACTTTTGTAGTGTCCTATAGAAATGTTGAATGACATGGGTGAGTGGGATACGGTAAGGTGTATATAGGTATGTGATAATGAAACTAAGGTTGTCATAGTGAATTGAAGTGAATTGGCTAATGTGAATGGGTGGTACGATAATTAATGTGATGAATGAATTGTAGGCCCAATGTGTGTATGTGAATGGATGGAAGTGAAATGAATGAGATGTATGGGTGTTGGATATATGGGATGTATGTTATTAGAGAAATCAAAGTTTTGGATGTAGTGATATTGGATGATGGCATAAGCTAGAAGTAAAAAATGCTTGCATATACTTTAGGTTAATGGTTTTGAATAGAACTTGGGCTTTACTTTGATAAGGTGAAATGAAGATTTCAAATTCCAGTAGTATGTAGCTTGAATTCTTTGTCCCTTGACTCGTTGTTTGTATAATGTATTTCTTCTTTTGTAGCTTGAGTATTTATGCATGAGTTTGAGTTTGCATGAAGTGAGCATAATCAACTTTTCTTGAAGTTTTTTATTGTAACTCTAATTGTATTGTTTCTTGTGGTAATGTTAAGTATCTTCATGAAGTTCATCCTTGCAGTAGATTGTGTAATGTATTGTTCTTTTTCATTCTTTGTTGAAATTCTCCTCAACATTGTTGCATTCATTTTTCCTTGAAGACATGTATCTTATGGAATCTCTAAGTTTCCATATAGTCACATTTCCATTGTTTGTATTATCTGCTCTGAAATATTGAAACTTATTTCTTGCATATGTAGACTTGAGTAGAGAGTTATGAACTTTCAAAAAATGCAGATCTATTAACAATGATCAATATTTTAGGATGAATTGTAGTGATCAATGATGTATATTTGATGGAAAACCTAACATAGAGATCTTTGTTGCTATTCATGAGGAAAATGATTTGACTCTTTCTTTGCAACATATCAGAGAACTTTGTACTTCATACATATGATAGTTGGTGACAATATACCTCTTCATTCCTTGATCAGCCTTGAAATCCGGTCTCTCTTTCTTTTTATGGGACTCTGATAGATTTTTGGAGAACCATAATCTATTTGATTATTCATGCAATATAAGTTAAAAGATTGATGTAGATACTATGTTGACTATTGAAGAGTGTATCAGTCATGAACTTGCGGTTGTTTTATTTCATGTGAAACATGCCAGAGAGCACTACACATTAGACCTAGGTTTTGAATATCCCTCGAGCTTGGTTTATTACGGTGTCTCGGTAGCTTGCAACTAAAAATTTGATGTTGAATTTAAGAATGAGCTTGTTTTCTTTGCTTTAAATTTTTGAACCTGAACTCACCTAAACAACTTATGTTAATATGTTTATCCAATATTTTCTATGTTGTTTCACTATTTTTGTCAAAATATTCTCCAATTGTTTATTTGTTACTTCTACTTGTCCATTAGCTTTAGGTTGATAAGTACTTAATTTTTATGATGAGTCTTGAATAGAACCATGATATTCTCAATGAGATTGGAAGTGAACTGAGGCCCTTAATCTGTCACAATCTCTCTTGGTACTCCAAATATTGCAAAGATGCTTTCATAGAGAAATTATACTACCTTTTCTTCTTTGTTATTTTTCATTGAGTTTACCTTTGCCCATTTTTTCAAGTAGTTTGTATAAATTATTTTATGCTCTTTTTGGTTGGATGGTGGATAAATAGGCCCCCCACAAAGTCTAAGCCCCATTTCCCAAAGGGTTTCATTAAGATGTGTGTTTAGAGTGGCATTTCATCCCTTTTTGTAGGCTTTCCCATTCTTTGAAACTCATCACATTGTGATACATATTATTCTATGTTCTTGTGAATTGTTTGCCAGTAGTGTCTTGCTTGTAGAAATTTGTAGGTTGTTCTCTTTACAACAAAGTGCCCCTTGTTACCTCCTAACATATAGATGTAACTAGAGAATAGTTTTTCACTTATGATTCTAATCACAAATCAACAGATGATCCAAAAGTGTGACCAATCTTGTATTCATGTGTTGTATTGGGCCATTCTTAGATGATATTTATAAAGTGTTTGAACTAGATGGTATCGTTATACCTTCTGTGGTCAGTCATGGATCATCCTTTTAGTACCCATTTTAAAGATAGTCCTTGCTCTTATGGCCACATACAACAACCCATTGGTGGCATTAAGTTGGCACCATGTTGGTCATTTATGGCATGGGTAGGTATGTGATGCTCTTGAAATGGATCTATTAGGACACATGATATAGGGGAACCTATAGTCACAGTCACTCATTTTTTTGTAAAAGTGTTGCTCATGTTGTAAATTTTGTCACATATGGAATGCCACCTATCTTATACATAAGCATGGAACCCCCTCCTATGTATTTGACACACTTTGGCATAGCACTCTTAGAGATGATTTCATAGTTTTGTTGGCAACCACCAATTCTGTCAAATTTTATCATAATTAAAAGTCATCACAAAGAGATAAAATATTTTTGTAGCTTCCTCCTCCTTACATTTATAAATGTTTATGTCTTTTGGCCTCAAGGAGATTTATTAGGCTAGCTTATTTTGTGAGTTTTTCATTTTTATTTTCGTTTGCTTTGTTTAAATTTCATGATTGCAAGCATGAAATTGAAACAAAAACTTGGCTTGGGTAATCATTTTGCAGTTTATGATTTCTTCTTTTCTTTTACCAAAGAGAATACACCTTAAGGGGACCTATATGTTTATAAGTTTTAAGTTTTATAAGCTTATTAATTAATCCACTGCCACATTTTTATGCACTATAGGAAATATGATTTGATCATATATATGGTTGATTGTCAGGTTTTAATTCTTCATATGCCTAATCACGCATAACCTTGGATTAACATTTGAAATGTGTTCCTTGATCTTACCAGTCATAATGCTTTCATATCAACTTGGTACAGGACTAATGTACTCACAAATACACATCATCTTATTGTCTTGAACATTTAAGGATTTCATTCATTATTCGAATAGGCTGTTGATAATTGTTGGGGTTTAATCTTAATTATAGATAATGGTTCTTAAGCATGTGCATCCTCTGGTTTTCTGTCACTCCAAACTTAAATTATCAAACATGGAATTCTCCCAAATTCGTAGGTATCGGGCCGCTTCGGTTTTCAAAGACCTCTCCTTGTTATTTGTTTATTGGAAGACGAAGCCTCCCTCTCGTGGTATTTACTGGGTCTATCTGATAGCATCCATGGCCCCCGTGGTTCAAATTGAACCTAATGGCTCTCAGGCCCTTCTCGCCCACGATGATGCCTTAAACGATTTGCAGGTGCATGGTTGGGATATTTTCATCCGAAAATTCAAAGGGTATAACCTGGCTATGGCACAGAATTTTGCTCAAAAATATGATGTATTTAGAGCCAAAGTTAGGGATCTGCAATTGGAGGTCACAGAGGACTCTATAGCCCAAGCAACAGGACTGTCACAGGAAGGCAAAAAAATATTCAAAAACGCCAAGCTAGAAGGTGTGACTTGGATCATGTTCATGATCTCTAGGAAATTGACATGTTGCCCTAAAGGTACTCCTATTACCCTCTTGAAACCTCGATGGCACGACCTCCTTCTGATTCTGAAACAATTTATAACGTGCGAGGGTAGGTATGGTTTATTGTTTCTGTATCATATCCGGTTGTTGATGTTTTTACTGGGGTTTAAGCTAAACATGCCATTTTATTTGTTGATGAGCCTGCATAAGATGTCAAAGCATTATAAGAAACAAATTTTAAACCCTCTGTCTAGCCTCTTTCACCATGGGCTTATACGAATCTTGTTGTTGTCGCATCTAGCTCAAATTGGGGACACTTGGAAGACTTCATGTGTCGAAACAATTTTTCCCTACCCGAGAGTACAGTGAACTCGCCTCTGCATTCAAATATAAATCCCAATCCTTGTAACCCTATGACTGAAAGTCAAGGTGTCAATTCACATAGAGACTGTGAGCTCCTTGAACCCATTTCTGTTTCTATGCAAGACCCTCTGGGTAAAAAACCCCGATATAATTTTGTACCCAAGAAATCGTTAGAAGAGGTAGTGGATGTATTGAAGGAGAGGGTTTCTCCTGCTCCCGCTATTGAGTCGACTCAAGGTTTGCATGACAAACCAACTATTAATAAAAATCATAATAAGAATAAACAGGGTAGCTTAGACCTAATTTTCATAAACAAAATACAAGGCAGGTTAATTTCCATGAGTCTGAGAAATCAACAGCAAGATCATCTGAGCTCGATCTCGGTGATCAAGGTCGATGATCACTTAACCGATGACGAGATCAATGATTTCCTTGCCCAAGAATATGTGGATAACCAGGGCCTTGGAAATGAAATCGTTAGCGAAGCTACACAATATGATTTTGTTTCTAAACTACCTCTGTTTCTAAAAGACAAAAAGGGCTTTGCTGGCATAGGCCATGATTTGAAACAAGCTATAGGAAAAACCGAAGAACCCATTGTTGAGTACACTCAACCTCGGCCTGCCATAGCACCGGTACACTGTGAAAATTGTCTAGATTGGGTAGAACGCTACTACAGGGACATACAATATTTACAGGCACAATTAAAACATTTGGCAGCTCGAAATTCTCTGCTTGAACGAGAAAATCAAGAGTTGAAGGCATGCGCAGATCGGGCAAGTAAAAGGTCCAAAAGAACCGTTAGTGTGATCATAAAAAATGCAACCAATTTCAATGCCATCATTAACTCATAATTATCCGACCCTTCACTGTCTAATTTCTAGAATGGTAAAAGTGGTTTTGTTTTTCTTTGATTTTATTATGTTATAAAAGTCAAATAGGAAGATTTATTTTGATTTTCTTTGTTAATATAAGACTAGCTACAAAATATCATGATTATGTAGCCAATCTATTTCTAAATGTTAGTTTGTATTATTTTCTAAAAATCAATTTTGTTTTGTCATTTACAGGAAAATAATAATTATGGTGTTATTCGCAATGAGAAGCCATCATGGATTATACATTGTATAGTTTAGCAGTTTCTTTTCTGTTTGATAAAACTATGCCATTATGTAATTAATTTTGAAAAACAAACTCCTACAAGAGTGGTTCCCTATTGTACTATTTTTGTAAGGCAATCTATTTTTTGGGGATTACCCTCTATCTTGCATGATAAGAGGTTGTCAATCCAAGACTAGTTTAAATAGTGATTGTTGTTAGTAGTAAAGACAACTTTTGCTAGGATACAATATGGACATGTGATTTTGGGAACTGATATGGGAAAGCTATTCACCATCGGCTTTAGACCTGTGTGATGCTTATTCCATTATGTTCTTCTATTGCCTCGGTCTTATGAGATATTATTATGTTTCATGCAACTTTAGCCTTGTCATCATATTGTGTTTCATATTGTTAAGTATTTAGATGTTGTCCATAATTTGTTATTCGATTTTGTATCTGTGATCAATCTGTCATTTGATTATTATTGATTTATTCCTAATGTTAAATGATGGATAATATCGATACTCGGAATTGAGTTTTCACTCGTTCTTAAATATTGATTATCATAAGATCATAGGATTTTTAATCAGTTATTATTTTGTTCTAGTCTCTCTCCAACACATTAAACACTTCTTTGAATTTATTCTGGAAAGTACTAGTTTTGTTCTGTCACGGGTTTCCCTTACATGCAGAACAAGTAGGAGCTCGAACGGTACAAAAAGATAAGCTCAATTTCGTTGATCAGTTATAGGTTAGTCTGTGTGTTATTTAGTTAAATTATTTATTAATGAAATGATGGTTGCATGAATTAGCTTTGATTGTTTATGTATCGTTGTTTCAATTGTATTTGCTTAGTACTTATTATTTTTAGATCTTTGAACATTCAAAAAGAAAACAAAAAGATTTATGTGCTTTCTTTATCTCGTTTAGAAACACTTTTAAGAACATTATTTTCGCAAGATTTCAAGTAAACCTTGCAAGTTGTATATAGATTGTTTCTAATCATTTGTACATATTCATGTTTCTATTTTGAATACTTGTAATTAGTAAACTTATATTCTTAGTATCATAACCTTAGATTAGTTTATTTCTTTTATCATTTTTAGGACTTTGGTTGGATAACAGAGACATTAAACCCGTCGGGTCATTTCATTCCAAACGGCTTGGGTTAATTAGACAACCCCGGTCTGGATTTGACCTTCCATTTGACGGTGTGTCATTTACGCCCGTCAACAAATGGCACTAGAAGGAGGGCCTGAAATTAATTGGTGGCACGTGGAGGTCATAAGACTCCCCCACACACTCGCATTGTTGTCATAACGCGTAGTCGCTCTGACGCAAACATTACACTTGAAACAACTACTACCTCAAACAATAACCCCGATATTCATGTCGAACCAGTGACACCACTCCCTCAAGGGATTGATGTCCAAGAAATTGTCCACTAGTCACTTATAAGAACTCAAAGAGCCTTATCTCGTATTAGACAACCTAGTAGACAACTCAATCAACCCCTTGACTTTAAAAATCTTCAAGAACAACTTCAAGGCATTGGTCTGCCCGAAAACCCTTTAGGTGGAAATACTACCAATCCTGTTGAGGCACTTATCCTTGGTGTTGGAGGATCCGGTTTCCACCTTCCCCACCTGGTTCTTCTCCACCTTCTTTGGGAGGTGAATCCTCAGACAAAGGAAATTCTTCATCTCAACCATCTCAACCTTCAACTCCACCAACTCCCATGGAAAACCAAAATAATCATGCCAAACCTTGGCTCGATCAAGATGTCATGGTTGTGCCTGGACCCCAACACCCATTGCCTAAACATCCTGAGAAATGGTTGCCCAAATTTGATCCAGACTCGAAGCAATCAATTGAGGATCACATCAAGAAATTTATGCTAGCCATTAGACTACTCCAGAGTGTCGAACATGAAGATGTAGAGTGCAGATTATTTCCTTATACTTTTGAGGGAAACGCCTCAACCTGGTGATTTTCTCAACAGCCTCAGACCATCGTCTCTTGGGACAAGTTCGAAACTTTTTTTCTAAAAAACTTTGGAGATGATAAATCTCTGGAAGTCTTGGTTATGGAACTCTCTAGCTTAAAAATGAACCCTAAAGAAAAAGTGAAATACTTTAACCAAAGATTTATAACACTAAAAAGCAAAATCCCTGTAGATTTGATGCCTATAGAAAGCTTAATTGTTGCATATTATACTAAGGCCTTGCATAACAACATAGCCATATGGGTTAAAAGGTCCAAAAAGAACACGTTGTTAGAAGCTTTTGAGGAGGAAAGTCAAATTGAGAAAGATATATTGAGATTAAAAGATAATCTGAGTAGTGAAGTTGAAACAACTTCTTCTTCTAAGAAGAAAATAGAAATTCTCACTAGGCCTCCTCAACCTAAAAATCAACAAGAAACATTAGACATGAGAGCTTGCAGAAAGCCTTCCAGAAATTGTCCGATCAGGTCGTAGAATTGAAGAGATCTGCCGAGGAGGCATCTACAAGTAAAGGAATTTTTAAACCTCCTTTTATAAAACCTTTCCCTCCAAACCATCCAAACCCGACCACAGAAGGTCTAAATTTTGAAAATTTACAGTATGCTTTGCAAATGATATTGGAAGCGCATGAAAATTATGTTTATGTTCCTCCTGAAAATCCTGATGATACAGTTGAGGAAGAGGTACCAAAAGAGGAGGAATAATCTCCTCCCCTTTTTGGGCACTTGTCGGACAGTATTTTCAAAGCAAATTTTGAAATTGTTCACCCCTACATTACTAGAAGAAAAACACAAAACAAGCCCGCACCCGAAACAAGTAAAAATGTGTTACCAAAACAGCCAAAGAAAACTTAAATTAGACAAATCTTGGCTGCCCCAGTTTTAGAGTATGATTTAATTGAAGATCTGAAAAAAAATAAGGGCAAATATTTATGTTTTTGAACTGCTGAAATTTTCTCTTATTTTGCATAAAACAGTAAAAAGAATGATGTTAGCAGCAAAAAATCAGCAGAAATTGACTTAAACGCCGATAAAATTGTCTCAACTAAAAATACGTATGAACATCAAGATAAAAGGGACTTAGGAGAAAAAACTGTAGGAAACCTAGATAAAACTGTTTCAGGAACAACAATAAAAAATCAGCAAAATTATGTTGTTTCCGCATGAAAAAATGTGCCCCTTTTTTTATTAACTTTTGAGCTTTTAATAGGAATGTACATAATTGTATGGTTGACTCCAGTGCATCATCAAATGTGATGCCTCTATCTGTATGCCAGAAAATTAATGCAAAAGTAAAACCTTATGATCTAAAAATCATTCAGCTAGATCGAACGAATGTTAAAGTGATCGGTGAACTTAAGAATGTGTTGATTAGATTATCATCCAATCCCAAAGTTCATCAAGTAATTGATATTATCGTTGTTGAAATTACCGAAGTTTATGGTATGTTTTAAGCAAAGATTGGTCAGAATAGCTACATGGTTATTTTGCTACAAACTGGTCTCATTTGTGGTTGCCTGAAAATGGACAACCCAACAAAATCAGAATAAACAGAGAGTGTTACCTTAAGCATACCATGACAGATTTGAACGATCCAAACGATCCTTTCATTACTTCCACAAATTCAATTGAAACGCATGAAATGAATACCTTTTTTTGGTAACTTCATGACTAAAATTTCCTCTATCACTGATCCAGAACAACAATCTAAAGTTACAACCTATACTCAGGCACCAACTTTGTCGAATACGCCAAGTACTCCTAATGACACACAAATATGGTCCCTATATTTTGATGGATCCAAATCCCAAGAAGGGGCAGGTGTCGGTTGTGTACTCATCGACCCTACAGGTAATAAAACATTCATTGCTTGTCGATTAGAGTTTGAATGTACTAACAACACAACAGAGTACGAAGCACTTCTGCAGGGACTTCGTAAAGCACTTGATATGGGCGTACAAAATTTGGTAGTATTGGGTGATTCATAAATCGCATTCAAACAGGTAAGAAACGCAATATACTGTTTTTCACCGCATATGAAGAGTTACCAAAACAAGGTATGGAGTTTAATGCATAAATTTCTATCATTTAATATAAATTCCATTCCTAGGATGAGTAATTCAGAAGCCGATTTACTAGCCAATGTTGCTCCTAAATTGTTGCTTGTTGAAGGTCTTTCTCCTAATGCATTCTCGGTTGAATTGATATTTAGGCCATTGATTTCGAACAACATCACAAATTGGAGAGTATTTGATGATGATCAACAGATCATCAAATTTTTTCATATGGAAGACACCTTCCAGGATGCAGTTATTGATGAAGGCACTCACGACGAGAATCTCTGAGACTTCATGGTAATATACAATCCTCGATCTCCGGAATCATCATCCGAGCTGGTAAACTCTATCCCCAAATATGTTGTGAGATTAGAGAAGTTTTATGACCTGCATGGCAAGTTCAGAGGGGTAGTCAATTGCAAAACTAACAGTTCCTCTTTGCTCTACGAAACTGTAAATTTAGGAACATGAGATAATCCTCAAAATATTAATTTGGGAAAGGGATGTTCTGAACACGAAAGATCCGCTTTTATAAAAAAATTTAAGGAATACAAAGATGTATTTGCTTGGACGTACGACGATCTAAAATTTTTTGACCCAAACATCATATAGCACGTAATCCCTATGAAGCCTCAGACTCAACCTTTCTAACAAAAATTGAGAAAAATGCATCCTAAATTGGAACCTACTAGTTAAAAGGAACTGAATAAATTAATAATTACAAAGATAATTTTTCTGGTGAGGCACACTCAATGGGTGTCTAACTTAGTCCCTGTAAGGAAGAAAAGTGGTGAAATTCGACTTTGTATCGATTTTCAAAATTTAAATTGAGCATCTGATAAAGACAACTACCATGTTCCACCAATGGAACAAATACTACAACAAGTATCTGGTTCCGAAAGACTATCTTTGTTAGATGGTTTTTTGGGATACAACCAAGTCCTTATGTCCCTTTCGGACCAGCTTAAAACCACCTTTCTTACCCCATGGGGCACTTACGCCTACAGGAAAATTCCTTTTGGACTGATAAATGTCAGTGCCACTTTCCATAGAGAAATGGATATTGCTTTCCTTGGCCTCATTAACCAGACAGTTGTGGTCTATCTTGATGATGTCATTGTCTTTGCAAAAAACAAGAAAGATCACTTGTCCCACCTTAGGGCTATCTTGGAACGATGTCGCAAGTTCGACATATCTCTCAGTCCCAAAAAATCAGTTTTTGCAGTAGAGAAAGACAAACTTCTTGGGTTTATAGTGTCTAAGGATGGAATGATTATTGATCCCGAGAGAACCCAATCCATTGCTAAATTTCCTCCTCCTTCTTCCAAAAAGAACATGCAATCCTTTTTGGGCAAGATTAATTTTGTCAGACGATTTGTCCTGAGTTTTTCAGAAATGGTTAGACCTCTACAAAATCTAATTAAAAATGATGTTTTGTACCGATGGGGACCACAAGAAATTTTCAATTCAATTAGAAAATCAATAATAAAATCACCTTCCCTAATGAGTCCCGATTTTTCTCAGGATTTCACTCTTTACACTTTCGCATCTAACAGATCATATGTTGTTGTGCTTACACAGAAAAACGTTGAAAGTAATGAGATACCCATTGCCTTCATGAGCTCTACTTTTAAAGGAGTAGAACCTAATTACACCGCGGTAGATCAGCAGAAATATGTTGTTTTTAAAGCAGTAGATCATCCAATTTTTCCTTTTCTCACCCAACTCTTTTTGTACTAACAGATTTCTCACAGCGGGGTGAGAAAAAGGAAAATTGGATGACATCACTACATGAATATGATCTTGCAATAACCCCTACCCAAATCATTAGAGGTCAAGGCCTGTGTAAACTAGTGGTTGATTCAGTTGAGGAATTAGAAAGTCAAATAAACACAACAATTGTAAATCAGCATAAGGAAAAACAGATCAGTTGTGCACAAACTACACCCGATTCTTCGTATGAGAACATTAGATTTTATTTAACCCATGGATCTTCCCCTCGCAATCTTGATCCCAAAAAAAGAAGAGCACTTAAGCTTAAATCTGCATCTTTCTAGTTAATCAATGATATATTATTTAGAAAGAACTTTGATGGTGTTTTTCTGCGTTGTTTGGAAAAAGAAGAGTCCGAAAATGTGTTGGTTGAACTTCATTTAGGTGATGTCGGTGGTCATTTTGGTGGAGATACCACTACCCACAAAGTGATAAGGGCTTGATACTATTGGCCTACCTTGTTTAAATATTCCCTTGTATTGTCCCGCAAGTGTGTAATCTGTCAAAAGGCTGCAGGATGGATGAAAAAGGAAGATTTTCCTTTGCAACTTGTTATTGTAGATGCACATTTTCAGCAATGGGGCCTAGACATTATAGGACCAATCAATCCCCCTTCCTTGCAACAGCATAAGTACATTATCATGGCAACAAACTATTTTACAAGATGGTATGAAGCTTTAACTTTAAAAGTGGTCAACACCAATCAGGTAGTGTCTTTTCTAAACTCCCATATAATCACTCGATTCGGAATTCCTGGATGTCTGGTTTTTTACAATGACTCTTATTTTTCGTCCCTTTATATGAATGTTTTCGCTCTAGAAAAAGGGATTAAACTGAAGTATTCTGCCAGCTACTACCCTCAAGGGAATGGTCTAGTCGAGTCGACAAATAAGAATTTAATCAAGATTATAAAAAGGATTGTTTCAGAAAACCACAAGAATTAGCACAATGCATTGTACAAAGCACTTTGGGATGATAGGGTGACTCCAAAAGCTTTTGTTGGTAATTCTCCTTTTTTCCTCGTCTACGGAAGAGAATACATCCTCCCCCATCACATCTTGCTTCCTTCTCTGCAATTATCGCAGAAATCTCAAGAAGAAGAATGTCCTCTAGAAAACTGGATTAATGCTTTATTAAAACTAGAAGAGGTGGGAACACAAGCAAAGCAGAAACTTGACCAGCACTAGCAAATTGTGAAGAGATGGTTTGATGCAAGTTCATCTTCTGATAGGAATTTTTATGTTGGGGATTTGGTTCTCAAGTGGGACAAAGTGCACAAGGGTAAGGGGTAACATACCAAGTTCCAAAACCTGTGGTTGGGACCGTTTGTAATTTCTGAAACAATGGTGCCTAGCTCTTTTCGTCTGCATAACTTGGAGGGACATTCAAACACTTTTCCAGTGAATGGTCCAGCTCTCAAGAGGTATTTTGCTTGATTATTTCTGATCCACCCTCTTGTAAATATTTTTTAATTTTCTTTTCTGTTTGATTTTGTTTCTTTTAATTTTGCTTGATATTGATTTGTTTTCTAAATAATCATATCTGAATCACCATTCATTTGTTGAAGGGAATCAAAATTCTTATTCATTAGCAACATTTGATAACATTTCAAGCATCTGGACAGTGAATGCTAAACTCAGATCAGCAGAAGTAAGTTTCTGTGCAATCAGTGTTTCTAGTTTCTCATTAAAATTACAGGAAGACGTGATTATCCTTAACAAACTTCTAACTTCGTCCATGTTTTAATGAGGACAACTCAATTGTGCTTCCCCATCCTAGAGATGATTTCCTAACAGAAATATAATTGTCCAAATCATGATGAAAGTCATCATAACAGAAAAATGATTCTTAAATGATCAATCTTTTCATTACCAGACTATGAGATTTTCAGTATCACCCCACTCTCTTGAATATCATGAAGTTTCTGGAAATTTTTAGAGAGTTGGAAGCACTATAATGTGTGGGAATTGTATGTAAAACCATCGGGACACTAAACAGGTCTGTTGGCAGTAGGTAAATGCACACATGATACCAAGGCAACTTCGCTGGGGTATTGAATAGGCCTGTTGGCAGCAAAGCAATGTCGGGTTTAAGAAGATCCTCAGGTATGTCTTTTAATTTGATCAAGTATGAAGATGTTTTTATCGTGAATGGACGACTCTTGGACAGGATAGAGATACTAGAGTGGGTTAAATGACATCCCTGTCGAGGATATGAACACCTGTTGGCAGCACTGGCCTTGTCAACAGTATCGAAGTCATCTGTATAAACATCACTACACCTGTAATCCAAATAAGATACCAGATTACATTTTCGGATAGAAATACATCCAATGCTATGGTTGTACTGCTTTCTGATTTATTATCAAAACACTTGATCTATCGTTAACTGTCTCTAAAATTTATTTCATCTGTGCCCTTCATATAAATTTTTGGTGATGCAGAGATAACTGCTTCGCCCAGCGTGTCGCCATTGTTGGCAGCCACCAATTATGTCAAATTTTATCATAATTAAAAGTCATCACAAAGAGATAAAATATTTTTGTAGTTGCCTCCTTACATTTATAAAAGTTTATGTCTTTTGGCCTCAAGGAGATTTATTGGGCTAGCTTATTATATGAGTTTTTCATTTTTATTTTCGTTTTCTTGGTTTAAATTTCAGGACTGCAAGCATGAAATTGAAACAAAAACTTGGCTTGGGTAATCATTCTGCAATTTGTGATTTCTTCTTTTCTTTTACCAAAGAGATTACACCTTAAGGGGACCTATATGTTTATAAGTTTTAAGTTTTATAAGCTTATTGATTAATCCACTGCCACATTTTTATGCACTATGGGAAATATGATTTGATCATATCTATGGGTGATTGTATGGTTTTAATTCTTGATATGCCTAATCGCGCATAACCTTGGATTAACATTTGAAATGTGTTCCTTTCTCTTACCAGTCATATCCCTTTCATATAAACTTGGTACAAGACTGATGTACTCACAAATACACATCATCCTATTGTTCTGAACATTTAAGGCTTTCATTCATTATTCAAATAGGCAGTTGATAATGGTTGGGGTTTAATCTTCATTATGCATAATGGTTCTTGAGCCTGAGCGTCCTCTGGTTTTCTATCACTCCAAACTTAAATTATCAAACATGACAGCCTCCCAAGTTCGTAGGTATCGGGTCGTTTTGGTTTTCACAGACCTCTCCTTGTTATTTGTCTATTGGAAGACGAAGCCTCCCTCTCGTGGTATTTACTGGGTCTATCTGATAAAAACCATTGCCCCTTTTGTTGGGATACAGTATGGACATGTAATTTTGGGAACTGATATGGAAAATCTATTCACCATCGGCTTTAGACCTATGTGATGCTTATTCCATTGTGTTCTTCTATTGCCTCGGTCTTATGAGATATTATTATGTTTGATGCAGCTTTAGCCTTGTCATCATATGGTGTTTCATATTGTTAAGTATTTATATGTTGTCCATAATTTGTTATTCGATTTTGTCTCTGTGATCAATCTATCATTTGATTATTATTGATTTATTCCTAATGTTAAATGATGGATAATATCGATACTCAGAATTAGTTTTCACTCATTCTTAAATATTGATTATCATAAGATCATAGGATTTTTAATCAGTTATTATTTTGTTCTATTCTCGCTCTAACACATTAAATGCTTCTTCACCATGTTTTTCCTTGGAGGACTACTTCACCATGTTTTGAGACTTATACCATGTCTATGGGAGGGCGTTGAGTCTATTGACCCTAGTCCACTTCATATTTTATGAGGTGACCTCCTCTCTTGGAGGGTTTTATGTACATGTGGCATATTTTACTTGCATATTGACTTAGTATCCTTTACTGTGTGGATGACAAGTCACTTTCTCGTAATTTTTATAGGCAAATATGTTTGATCCCTTACCCTTAAAAAGGAAAACACCTATCATTGTAATTCATTGCTAGAACTTATGAAGAAAACTCTTTGCCTACTTTAAGGATATTGTTATGGATGGATAACTAGAGAATTATTTTGGAATAATGTTTTGTGTATGATTTACATATTGATGGATGTTCTTGGATCAATGGTATTTGGTGAATTGATTTGATGAGTAAGTGGTCTCTTTGAATCTTTGTGGATTTTATTTGTGAATTGTCCCAAGTGTGGTTGTGTTTCTCCAATGTTGTTGGTGCACCCTCTTTGTCTCTTCTTGATAGGTCCATTCTCAAATCCATTGGAGGATTTCTAGTGGAGAATCTTCCCCTTGAATAATCTTGAATCTTGTAAGGCACTAGGAGGACTTGTTAGGGTTTGTAGAGGAAAAACCTAAATATCACCCTAGGTTCACTTAAATTTTCTCAAGAGGAGCCTTAGTTGACCCCATATGCCTAAAAAATAAGTATGCACTAGTATATTCTTGTCTAGTCAACCATAAGATTCTAAATCAAAAGTTTTACTTTTTGTTTTAGGGTAAATGTGAGTTTTTGAAGCTTGAATTTAAATTTTGAGCCATAGAAACACTATATGCCTTAGTTATTTTGCATGTGTTTGACTTTGAAAAATACTTCTCTTATAAATAAGCCTTGATGGTTTATATTTCTGCATTTTTAGGGTGGAACAACTTGGTATAATTGGTTGTTATGTGCTCCTAAAGTTTCATATTTAGCAAGTTGCATTGACCCTATGTTTACTCATTGTTTTATCCCTCGAAATCGTTCATTTGAAATTTATTTAAGTGGATAAAACATACTACTATTATAATTTGTCTAGGTGATAGTGGCAACACTTTCATGTTACACTCGTCTTTGTTCCTTTGTGAGGGATTTGCACTGGGGTGAAAGCTTGTGTGATAACATTTTGGCACTATTTCTAGGGAGAAACAAGGCCTTCCCCTTGGTTATCTAAAGTCTATGCTTCAATATTTTTTATGAGTTGAAACCAAAGCCTTATATAATTTTACTCGTTTGGAAAATCCATAGGAAGAAAACCCATGTGTTGGATATGCTACAAGAAGTTTCAACCAAAGACTTTTTCATAGATACATTGATCATGTAAAAGTCTATAGAGGGAGAATGCAAAGGAATTATTGTTCTTCAAAAGATAACCTTGAAATCCTAGAGGACATAAGAACCCTTTTCATTGATACTTCAAGAGTAATCATTATAGCCACTCAACCATGGGTTAGAATTAAATACAAGGCCTTGGATATGTCTAGGATTCAAGGGTACCTGCATAGTTTTTCTGATAAGTTTGAGAAGTGGTTACCTAAGTTCGTAGGCAATAATGTCATCATAGTTGAAGACCACATTAATTGCTTTTACAATTCCCTTGGTACAAATGATGTCACAAACAAACATGAGGATGTGGCTATGAAACTCTTTTAAATATCCTTAGAAGAAAATGCCAGATCTTGGTATAATAGTTTGCTTGCAAAAATTATTACAACTTTGGAATGCCTTCCATGAAGCCTTCATGAAAAGATGGGTAGTAAGAAATGATGTTATATTAATGCTAACCCAATTCCATGAGATAAAAAAGAAGGATAATGAAACTATAAGGGAGTTTGATGAGAGGTTTATTAACTTGGTAAAACAAATACTTGATGATCTTAAGCCAAGAGATGGTGCCATCCTCCTACAATACACCAATACTTTTCATGGAAAATTTGGTTTTATGTTAAGAGATAAATTCCCAAATAACTTGGAGGAAGCTCAAGTATGGGCTAGTAAAATTGAAGAAAATATGTTGGCTTCCAAAGTAGATCCTTTTAGTGCACCTCGTGCTAGGGTAGAGACTAAGCCTAGGGCTATGAAAAATGCCAATCCTACCCAAGACCCTTCAATGGATCTAGCCCAAACGTTTTACAAAGTGGCAATTGGGATCATGTAAACACAAGCCAATATCCTAAATAAAGTAACTATTTTCTAAAGGGAAAGGAGTCAACAATAGAATCCCCCGTAGACCTCGGTATAATAACAATCATCAACCCAGAGGAAATCAAGGGTGGAATAGAAATAGACCTCCTTCTAAACAAAGAGTACATAACCCCCTTATCCCTTATGGTATGATTAATCAAGAAGGAATCTCGTGGTGATTTCCTTGTAATGAGTCACATAGAGAATGGGATGCCCTCAAAATCAAGATTATGAGGAAGATCAAGATTATTGTGGCCTTGAGCATATGAAATTTTTTGAAGATTTTGATCATATATATAGTATACCTCAGAAGAATTATGCGATCATTGATGAGCAAATGAAACAATTCAAACATAAAAATTTTGATCCAGCTAGGTTGGAAAGGTTGGAAATTTTGAATTCCATGGATGAACAATCTAAGAACAATATCAAGAAAGAGAAATATCTTCATTACACTACAAGAAACAAAGTGCTTGAGAATTCACAACCTAAGCCGCCAAAAAATAATTGGACTAGATATCCTTTTGCTTTTGAATATTGATCCTACTCCTCCATCAACATCAAACATAAATGATGATGTGTGCTTGAACGTCGATGTGACAAATGTGTTGGCCAAGGTTACTATTACTATCCCTCTCTCCGAGTTAATCAAGATTCCTTCCCGAATGGAGAAATTAAATAAGTTTCTAAATGTTGAACAAACACTTGAGGACCCTCTTGTAGTGTTACACGCCTTGAATTGTGATAGAAAGAATGGAATGCATGCACCTTTCTTAATCATCTTGGTAGTGTATGACCTCCTTCTCCATAATTGTATGTTAGATTTTGGGGATTCAACCAATGTGATGTATTTAAAGTTAATTGACTAGTTTGTATTGAAAACCAAAAGAACTTATAGGAATGTGTGTGGAATAGATTCAAGAGAAATCAAGGTTTTTGGTCTCATTAAGGACTTTAATGTGTGTTTTCTTGCATATCTCGATATCTCCCTACTAATGGATTTTGTAGTCATAGATGTGCATGATTACTGGGGGATCATATTATCCAAAAAGTGGGCTACATGTTTGGAAGGTAGCATTCAAATGGACTTATGTTGTGCAACCATCCCAACCTACGAGAGAACCTTCATCATTATTTATAGGCAGCCAACTATGCGATACCAAGTGGAAGATCCTAAAGACCCTATGAATGAGTTGATGTGTGTTGACGAGGAATTTGGAAACTTGTGTGTCTTTACAAATTCAATAGTGCCAAAGAAGGAAGAGAACCTTGATGGTCTTTGGACCATGTATTTCGATGGTGACCGATCTAGGATAGGAGTCAAAGCTGGGATTGTTTTTGTGTTTCCGATAGACAATGTCTAGCATTTTTCATATAGCCTTGAGTTTGATTGTACTAATAACATTTATCAATATGAAGCCTTGAGTCTAGGCTTAGAATTGCCCCGTGACATGGGAATTAATTGTTTAAAGGTGACTAAAGATTCTAATCTTATTGTTTCACAAGTAAAGAAATCGTTTGTTGCAAAGAACAATAGATCAAAAGGGTATATAAATGTAGTATTGGACACTATATAACTCTTTGATGATTTTTCTGTTGAAGCATTTTCCAAAGAAAGAAATATTGGTGTTGATGTATTGGCAATGGAAACTTCCACTTTGTAACCATACAAGGTGTTGGTCATTGGTGAGTGTAAAATGGAAATAGTTTTTAGACCAACCATTCTTGACAATTTGAGCACTGGCAAGGTTTTAATGTTGATGCTCAAATTGTCTATCTTCTGAATAAATTGAAAGAGTTTTCAAAAAACCAAGTTTATTGGCAAGGAGAATATGAGAGTCAAGAGTTGGAAATAGAGAAATTGCCTAACAATTCAATCCCAAAAGGAGTAGTTCCCTTGGAGAGAATCTTTGATAGACATGACATGTAGAAGGAGAACATGGTTATTAATCAATCCGAAGAAGCTTTTTATATCAACATTGGTTCAACATCTAGTCCTGTGATGATCAAAATAGGAAAGAAAATTACTCTTGATGAAAGAAGATATATTGAAATTTTGATCCATGAGTACAAAGATGTATTTGCTTCGTCATATGATGATTTAAAGGCTTATAAAGGAGACATAATTCAACATACCATTACATTAAAAGAAGGGTCACAACCTTTTAGATAAAATCAAATAAATATCAACCCCAAGTTATCCCCCTTGATGTAAAAGGAATTGAAAAAGGTGCTTGATGCAAAGATCATAGCCCCCATTAGACATTCCTCTTGGGTGGCCAACTTGGTTGTAGTTTGGAAGAAGACTGGTGATATTTGATTGTATGTCAACTTTAGAAACCTTAATCAACTTTATCTCAAAGACAATTACCCTTTGCCTAATATAGAAAATATGTTGCAAAGGGTCATTGGGGTTGGAATGCTTCCTATGTTGTTTCTCAGGATATAACCCATTTTGGTTAAATAATAAGATCAAATGAAGAAAACATTCACCGCCCCATGGGGAACTTACAAGTATTTGAAAATGCCCTTCGGTCTTTTAAATGTTGGATAAACGCTTCAGAAGGCTATGGATTTTTCTTTAAAATATTTAGTTGGAAAGATAATTGAAATTTACAAATATGACTTTATTGTGCTGTCCAAAGAAAGGAATGCACATGTGAAACATTTGAGGAATGTGTTTAAGCAATGTAGGAAGTATGGAATCTCATTGAATCCTAAAAAGCCAACTTTTGGTGTGGACCAGGGAAAATTGTTGGGTCATATTGAGTTCAAGGATGGTATTTGTATTGACCAAACAAGAGTTGAGTCCATTAAGAAGATCCCTTTCTTAGATAGTGTAAAATATTTACAATCAGTCTTTCGTAAAATCAACTTTATAAGAAGATTCGTTCTTAATTTTGTTGAGATTGCCAAACCAATGAATGATTTATCAAAGAAAGATGTTGTGTTTAAGTGGGATGATGGTAGAAAGAAATTGTTTAAATATATTGAAAAATTTATCACATTGGGATCGATTCTTGTTAGCCCAGATTAGTCTCGATATTTTAGCATTTTCTCATTTGCTTCTAAATATACAATTACTAGTGTGTTGTTGCAAAAGAATAAGGAAAATAATGAGTAACCCATTGCTTTCATGAGTTAAAATATTAGGGATGATGAATTAAATTGCACCATTATGGAGAAGAAATCATATGCCCTAATGCAATCATTGAATCAATTTATAATTTAAGTTGGGTACAACAAAATCATAGCCTATGTCCCATACCCAACTAAGGATGTGCTAGCACAACAAGATTGTCTTAGAGTCGGGGGAAAATAGGTATCAAAGATTCAAGAGTATGAATTGGACATTAAAACAACTAATATTATAAAAGGGCAAGGATTAACTAAGATGTTAATCGAAGGGAATGGGAAAGCTTTGGAGCTAAATGAAAATTCTCAAGTGAATGTTGTCTTGAGTGAATTAGACACTCATGAGTGGTACTCGGATATTGTTTATTACTTAAACAATTATCATGTCCTAACCACCTGGTTGATTGTAAAAAGATAGCTTTAACACTAAAATCCATGAGATATTATTTGACTCGAGATGGTCTTGGTTGGAGGAATCCCGATGGAATAATTCTCAGATGTGTTAAGAAAGAATCATCCAACAAATTGGTTGAGGATTTCCCTTCAGGGTATTTTGGAGGCCACTTCACAACTCATACTACTATTCATAATATTTTAAGGGCAGGTTAATATTGGCCTACATTGTTCATTGATGTTCATCATTGTGTAAGGTCTTGTCAACCATATTATATTTTCACGGGGAAGCAATGATTTCCTACTTTACCTTTGAAACATATTGTAGTTGAAGCACCCTTTCAATAATGGGTTTGGATTTTATTGGTGAGTTTAAGGATAATCCTAGTAATGGATATCAATGGATTTTAACTGCTATAGGCTATTTTACTGTGTGGGTGGAGACCATACCTACAAATAAAAATACCGAAGAGTTTGTGATGAGTTTCCTTGAAGATCGAATAGTCTCAAGATTTGGTGCCCCATCAAAATCACCACTAACAATGCAAAGGCTTTTACCTCCCTTGCTTTAGCAAATTTTTGTGCCATGGAATTATTTTATCTCATTCTTCTAACTATTACCCACAAGGAAATGGATTGGTTGAATCTAGGAACAATAATTCCATGAACATCATTATGAAGACTATGTGTGACAATAAAAAGAATCATGATAGTAAGATTAAGTATGCGCTCTGGGTGGATTGTATCGTTACCAAGGCTTCAATTAGGAAAATCCCTTTTGAGTTGGTATATGGAATGGGAGAAAATTTGCTTACCAACCTTCAGATTCTTGTGTTTCAACTTATGAAACATTTCACATAAGATCAAGAGACATTACAAGCAACAATTGATCAACTTGTAGAATTGGATGAATCTCGTCGAAAGGATTTTGATCAAGTGGTAAATAATCAAGGTAAAATCAAAGGAACATTTTATCGGAAAGCATGACAAAGACATTTTGAAGGAGATATCATACTCATGTGGGTTAAAAGGAAGGAAAACCTTGGTATGCATAAAAAAAATTGATGGTTTATAGCTTGGGCCTTATGAAATCGAAAGTAAGGATAGAATTAATTCTTTATACCTAGCTGGCCTTGATGGGGAGAAGTTGTCTTTTCTAGTTAATGGACAAATTCTCAAGCTTTAATTTGCAATTAGCTTTTGATTTTTAGTAGCATAGATCAAAATGAATAAATTATTTCAAGTGATAGTTTAGTTGTGTGCTTTATTTCATGCATTTTGCTTGAATTTTCGTGCTTGATTATCATGTCTTGAATAATTACTTGATTTCATGCATCCTAAATTAGTTGCATTTTATTTTCATTTTATTAGTGGAATATATCATGATGAAAATGAATGAATGAAGTTTTGTTGGATTTCCTTTAAATTTTTATTATAAACCAGGGTGATCAAGACACCCTGCCTTGTTGTTACTAATGGTTTTATGGTGAGATCTAGCAGGATTTGATGATTGATGAAAAGTACAGGTGTTGAATATCCAGATATTCTTGAGGTTCTCATGCACTCTACAATGAGCATGTATCTCCATTTTGGAGCCATATGTTACCCCTGACATGTAGGGGTAAATATATGATATTTTTTTACATGTGATTCTAATCACAAATCAATAGATGAGCCAAAAGTGTGACCATTGTTGTATTCATGTATTGTATTAGGCCATGTTTAGATTGTGTTTGTAAAGTGTTTAACCTAGCTGATATCTCCAATCTCTTTGTGGTCAGTCATGTCCCGCCCTTCTAGTACCCATTTTCAAGATATTCCTTTCTCTTATGGCCATGTCTAAATACCCCTGGGTGGCATTAAGTTAGCACCATGTTGGTCATTTATGGTCTGGGTAGGTATGTGAGGGTCTTGAAATGGATATGTTATGACACATGATCTATGGGAGCCTCTAGTTACACTCACTCATTTTTAGGTAAAAGTGTTTCTCATGATGTAAATCTTGTCACATGTATGGAAGCACACTTATCATATAACTAAGCATGGACCCCCTCTTATGTATTTGGCACGCTTTGGCATAGGATTCTTAGAAATGATTCTAGAGTTCCCCATGCAGTTTCAAATTTCTCATGGCAGTTTCAGAGTTCTTGAGGTTGTTGATTATTTGGGTTGGTTGTCCTTATTGTCAACCCTTGAAGAAATTCCGATAGCGAATTTCGGTAGCACAAAGGTTTGGCTAATGGACCCAAGTTTGTTTAATGTATAATGGTATGAGTTTTAATATATTTGAAGGTAAGACTATTCTAGATAGATATTGCATGTCATGCCATTTCCGGTGGTATGTGGAACATCACCTAACTCCTCACGGTTAGAGATTTATGGCCATGTGAAGTTGGAGAACCCTCATGAGTCAA
>ML781620.1:756794-788021 GCA_009831015.1 Picea engelmannii | reverse complement strand
CTTTCTCGGGAATATGTCAGAAGCTTTTGAAAACTTCAAGGTCTACAAGTAAATGGTTGAAAATTAAATGGATTCAAAAATCAAATGTTTGAGATCTGATAATGGAGGAGAGTTCACTTCAAAGGAATTTATGGACTACTACAACATCCATGGAATAAAAAGGAAATTCTACATTTCTAGGACACCTCAACATAATGGAGTTGTTGAAAGAAAGAATAAGACAGTACGGGAAATGGCTCGAACAATTCTAATGGATTCAAAATTGATAGACATTTTTTGGACACGTGAAGTGCATACATCAATTCACATTCAAAACAGAGTAATGCTCAGAAACAAAAATGACAAAACTCCCTACGAGCTATGGAAAGGAAGACCAGCAAATTTGAAGCACTTCAGAGTATTTGGAACCAAATGCTACATCAAAAGAGAAGATGGAAAAATGGGAAAGTTTGACTCTCATGTGGACAAAGGAGTACTTTCTAGTTACTCAAGTACAAGGAAAGCATACAAGTGTTACAATATGAGGTTGAACAAAGTTGTGGAAAGCATCAATGTAACAATTGATGAAATAGGTGGACGAGAATTAAACGAAGAAGAAAATGAATCAATGGAACAACTTTACGAAGAAGAAGCAGAAGATGAAGAAGAAGTAGAAGGGGGAGATGAAGAGGATTAGATAGAAGTAGAAGAATAAGTTCAACAAGTGCCTCCAAAGACACCTAGAAAACGAGTACAGAAGAATCATCCTTCACATTAGATTATCGGAAACAAAGATACAGGAGTTGAGACTAGAAGAAGAATATGTTCATCAGAAGAAACGCACCTAGCACTCTTATCTATGATTGAACCAAACAGTTTTGAAGAGACCAGCAAGGATGAATTCTGGAATAAGGCCATGGATGAAGAATTGGATCAAATAGAGAAGAATGACACTTGGGAATTGGTTCAAAGACCAAAGAATAAGAATGTGATTGGCACAAAGTGGGTTTTCATAAATAAATCGAATGAATATGGACATGTTACAAGGAAAAAAGCTAGATTGGTATGTAAAGGATACGCACAAGTTGAAGGAATCGACTTTGAAGAGACAATTTCCCCAATGTCCATAATGGAAGCAATACGATTGTTTTTAGCTTATGCATTCTCCAAGAATATTAAAGTTTATCAAATGGGCGTGAAATCAGCTTTTCTGAATGGGGAACTTGAAGAAGAAGTCTACATTGAACAACCAGAACGATTTCAATTGTTAGAGAATGCAGATTATGTGTTTAAATTGAAGAAGGCCTTGTATGATCTAAAACAATGTCCTAGAGCATGGTACTCTAGACTAGATAAATATTATAGCAGGCACGGTTCAGAAAAGGAAGTGCATACAACAACCTCTACATCAAGGTAACTCAAGATAGTATTTTATAAATTGAAGTTTAAGTTGATGATATTATTTTTGGAAGTACTAATGACAGGTTAAACCAGAAATTTGCAAAGGATGTGCAGAATGAATTTGAAATATCATTACTCAGAGAACTATCCTTCTTTATGGGTCTTCATATACGTCAAAGCAACCAAGGAATTTTTATTTCTCAAACCAATTATATCAAAGAAATGCTAAAGAGGTTAAGAATGGAAGATTGCAAACCAGTTACCACTCCTATGTAAACCAGTTGCAAGTTGCGAAAAGATGATGATTCAAAGTCTACATACCAGAGGCAATACAAGTCATTGATTGGTAGCTTATTATATGTGATAGCATCTAGACCATATGTAATGCAGTCAGTTGGAAAGGTGGCATGATTTCAAGAAGCAGCAAAGGAATCACATGTATTAGCAGTGAAGAGGATTTGCAGATATCTCAAAGGAACATAAGAGTTTCGATTATGGTATCCAAAAGGAAAGGATCTATCACTTATTTCCTACACAGATGTAGATTGGGTAGGTTGCATTGATGATCGACGAAGCACCAATGGAGCAACATTCTACTTGGGTGAGTGTTTAGTATCTTGGCTAAGCAAGAAACAATCACCAATTCTTTATCTAGAGTCGAAGCAAAGTATATTGCAGCAACAGGATGTTGTACTCAGGTTCTATGGATGAAACAAACTTTGATAGATAGAGAGGTTGAGTATGATGAGCCCATTCCAATCTATTGTGATAATACAAGCGCCATTAGTATCTCAAAGAACTCGGTGATGCACTCCAAGACGAAGCACATTCCAATAAAGTATCACTTTCTACAGGAACAGGTTGCAGAGAAGAAAATCAGAGTTGAATATGTGGGCAATAAAGAACAAGTGGCAGACATCTTTAAAAATTGTTTCCACGTGAATCCTTTGAGTATCTTCACCAGAGACTCGAAGTAATTTCTACTCCAAAATGAATGTTTCTGAATGCTTATCTTATATGTACTATATTTACACGAGGAAACACCATAAAGAGGACAGTTCAGGTTGGGAGATCGGTTTTAGGAAGAGTTCAGTCAGGGGGAGTGGCCCCAGATGGAAAGATACCTTTGCCATTGATGAAAAAGGGGGGAGAGATTTATAATATGCAAAGGTAAATGCTTGGAGAAAGAGTACAGAGGCATCGTTCTAGGGGGAGCGATGGTCACAGGGGGAGCATGAGCTATATGACTTCGATATTGCATCAGAGTGTTGCCATTAATGCCAAAGGGGCAGATTGTTGATTATTTGGGTTGTTTGTCATTGATAACAACCCTTGAATAAATTATGGTAGCGAATTCTCGTAGCACAAAGGTTTGGGTAATGGACCCAAGTTTGTTTGATGTATAATGGTATGAGTTTTAATATATTTGAAGGTAAGACTATTCTAGATGGATAGTACATGTCATGCCATTTATGATGGTATGTGGAATGTCACATAACTCCTCACAGTTAAATATTTATGGCCATGTGAAGTTGGAGAACCCTGATGATTCATCTAGAAGCCCCAAAAGGTCAAAGTAGTCAAAGTGGTTGCAAAGAAGAAATTATTTAAATAATAAAGTGAAGTGATGAGTGTACTATAAGTCAAAGTGGATACAAAAGAAATTATTTAAATAATAAAGTTACTAGAGAAATTACTAAGTGAACAAGTGGTTAGAAGTGGGTTAGCCCTAAAATTAGGAAAGTGGTTTAAGATGGTTAGAAGGTAACCCCTTGAGGAAGCTACATAAAAGTATAAATAAGAGGCAAGGGTCTCTCATTTAATTACACTTGAACATATTGAATATCTACAAGTGACTGAGGTAACCAAAGGATATCTAAGGTGAATTTCAGAGGGAAGTTGAAGTAAAGAAGGCCGAAATTCAAGGGGGGATAAATTATTTTCATGATGTTTTCTAAGGTATGTTATTTACTGCTCATCTCACCATTTTCGCAATAATTTTTTTTCTAGAATGATTAAGACCGTGAAATATGGAGGTCGTTGAGGAAACATATCCAAGTAGCTGTGATCAAATTTTCAGCTTGTGGGTCGTTGTATTTTTGGAGTTACACTCCGTGGAGAATAGGGTTTGTGGCTAGTCCTGAAACTAGTCTAAAACATGTGTTTCGGGTAAAAACATCATAACTTCTTCATAACAGATCCAAATTCAATAAGAATAAATTTATTGGTTAGAGTATAGTATGTAGTATTCTTTGTAGCATTTTCATATCCATACAACAAATATTATGTGCGGGGCACGCTCTACAAGTTCGCTCTCTAGAATAAGCCAAAATTCAACAATGTATGTCATTTTTGCTATAACTCCTTTTTTGAGAGGTAGTGAAACCTGGACGAATTGCATAAACAACACTTAAGAACATTGTGTACTTTTTTCATATATTTATTCATTACAGGTACATAGTTATGATTATTTCAGGTTAGGGTTGTTAACTAATCCAAAATCAGTCATGTGAGACTAAAGTAAAGTTTGATGAAAATGTTAGTCTCTTGTTGAGGAAGGTTTGCAGGTATGTGATCATATACAACAAGTCTGTTACAGAGTTACTAATCATATTTGGATGATGAAATTGATGAGGGATTTTTGTTGAGGTTGAGGTATAGGTTTATGCATGGTTCAGGTTATTGGTACAGGTTGTTTGGTGCAGGTTGATTGGTACAGGTTTACAGCAGGTTGATTTGGTGCAGGTTGATTTGGTACAGGTTGATTGAATCAATGGTATTTGGTGAATTGATTTGATGAGTAAGTGGTCTCTTTGAATCTTTGTGGATTTTATTTGTGAACTGTTGCAAGTGTGGTTGTGCTTCTCTAGTGTTGCTAGGGCACCCTCTTTGTCTCTTCTTGATAGGTCCCTTCTCAAAGCCATTGGAGGATAACCAGTGGATAATATTCCCCTTGAATCATCTTGAATGTTGTAAGGAACTAGGATGATTTTCTAGGGTTTTTTGTGGACAACCCTAATTTTCACCCTAGGTTCACTTAAATTTTCTCAAGAGGAGCCTTAGTTGACCCCATATGCCCAAACAATAAGCAAGCATTAGTCTATTCTTATCTAGTCAATCATAAAATTCAAAATCCGGATTTTTACTTTTTGTTTAAGAGTAAATCTTATTTTTGTAGCTTGCATTTAAATTTCTATCCATAGAAACCCTAGACATCTTGGCTATTTTGCATGTGTTTGACTTTGAAAATTACTTCTCTTGTAAAATCATCCTTTATGGTTTATATTTCTGCATTTTTCGGCTGGAATGACTAGGTATAATTGGTTGTTATGTGCTCTTAAAGTTTCAGATTTGGCAAGTTGCATTAACACTAGGTTTACTCATTATTGTATCCCTATAAAGTGGTAGAAACATATTGTTGTTATAGCTTGTTTACTGTTGCAATTTACTCATCTTTCATGCAAGTTTTATTACAGCCTTGAGTAATTTTCAGATCTGGATTATTTTGGGATTAATATTCATTGGAAATTCACTTAATAAAATCCCTAAAACAACCCTAAAAGGTATATAACTAAAATCTGGAGTTGAATTTGAGTAACTAACTTAATTCAACTCTCATATCATTAAAAGTTGGTGGTAATTTGGGTAGTAACATAGGAAACCCTAGACTTGACTTGTATTTTCTTTGGAAACCTAGGTGCTACTAGGGAAGCCTTCTTTGTGTTGGATTTGTCTTTCACTAAAAAGAGGTAATTAGTTGTCTAAGTGACAATGGAATCACTTCAATGTTACACTCGTTTTTGTACCTTTGAGAGGGATTTGCATTGGGGTGCAAGATTGTGTGATAACACTCCCCACAAGGTTCATCATTGCAATCATGTGGTATGTCATATACTTCATCTTCCTTGATGCAGCAATGAAGTATTTGGTTTTGTCCAAGTTTGAATAGGTAGCCCTTCTTCGATGTATGTCTGGCACTTTTTCTAACAATTTTGCAGTGTTCTCTATAGGAAAAGTGCTTATGGATCTTCCCTATGGATAAATAGTTTGTTGTGTCAATAAACCATGGGGTTTTCATTGAGATTGAAAATAGGTGCTCCTCTAAGGAATCATCAAAAAAATATTGATATGTATGAGTTGTTAGACTAGACAAGAAATCCACAACAACATTTTGGTTTGAACATAGATAAGTAATCTTCAGATCTAGTTGGCACTCTATACGCAAAATTTTAAGTGTTTTGAACTTAGATAAGTAATAGTCAATGCAAGGAAAAATATTCGGACTTAAATTCATTAACTTATTTTCCAACATGTGAGCTTGAATAATATTTTGTTTACCAATCACAGCTTCAAGCTTTTCCCAAGATTTATCTAGGCCCTCAATTCCTTGAAGGTGAAACCTTAAATCAGGAGAGATGGACATGTCGATTGTATCTCAGGATGTAGGATGTGGAATATTTTTCCACTAATCACGATAAAATCCAATAGAATTTCTCATACGCCTCCAACAACCAATATATACCAATGTGATTAATATCAACAGGCATTGTCGAAGGTGATGCCAAAAATTCCTTCAACAAATTCACTCTGCCACCCTATGAGTCCATAAAAGAATTGACCTTTGAAATCCTTGGAGATTTATTTCGAGTGGGGAGTTGCAAAATTTTCCTGAATACTTTTGGTGTCAAAAGAATGGGATTCCTCCCTTCAACAATGACTGGAATTACCCTATGCTTTGAGTCAAACCGACTGGCACACCAAGAAACTAATTTTTTTAAATAAAAAATTTCAGGCATACAACCAGCCTTTGCTAGAACGATAGTCCAAATCATATTAGCAACCTTTGTTCTGGATTGAGGATGGAATACCATTGATAGGTTTTCGACCAATGGAACTCTTTGTCCTGGTGTACGACGAAGTTGAGTGTGTCTCCGCAAAAGGGCTCATTTCTCCTTCTATCTACCATCTTTCCCACTCCTTTTAATATGCTTTGAGATATGTGCAAGTTATTAATGAAAATCACTGAGTATAGTTGATATAAGGCCTAGATAATTAATAGTTATTAATGATACATCCTTTCACTATGTACATTTTTCTTTAGAATGCATGTGAACTATTAAGAGGAATTATCCTTTATGAACGAATGATCTTTTGGAAAGTGCTACAATTAAGCCTCTTTAAGCATGACAACCATATTTTCCTTGTGACTCAAGACATCATAAATGAACCATAAATTACCTCTAAAATGAAGATTATGAATGGTCGCGCTACAAAAAAATTAGTAAGTATGGGAAACTTGAAGTGTTTATGAAGGCATAAATATAAGACTTGTGGAGGAATGAGTTACATGGAGAAATGGTTCATGCGAAAGAATGGGCCATGTAGAAAAATGGTTCATGTCAAGTTCTTTGCAAGTGATAAGAATCAGAAATTGAGTAAGTATAGACTATGTAGTAGAGAGAGAGAGAGAGAGGCAATTATAAGGGAAAAGGTGAGGCAGGATAAGTCAATGCAGAGAAATGTGTTGCGGACAAAATGGTCCATACGAAAGAATGGGAATGTCGAGTTCTTCGCATGGGTAATACGTCGATTTCTCCGCATGAGGTCTAACTCATGAATCGGCTAAGTATGGGACAGTGATATAAAAAAGAGAAGGGTCATGTGGTAAGAGTGATGCGGAGAAAAAAAAAATTACAGAGAAAGTGTCATATGTTGGTTTCTTCGCATAAGGGAGAGTTAAAAAATAAACTAAGTGTTGTTTCATGCGAAAAAGTGAAGTATCAATGCATAATGAAGAGAAATGCTCGTCATGCGGAGCACAGAGTATGAACTTGATGTAAGGCTTCTCCACATGGCGCAATTCATGAAAACAGTTAAGTGTTGAAAATGTATGGTTTTTCAATGAAGTAATGAGGAAATGTAGGATTCGTGTGGGATGTGGGGAGTTACGATTTGGGATGAAAAGAGAGAAATTGTGCATGTTATAATCTAATAGTGGATACAAGGTCAAGACATGAAAATAGATCAACAAAAGGCTACTAAAATTTTGATGTACATCAAAAAATATGTGGCTAAAAACATAAATAAAAGACTCGGCATAATCCTAGAAGCTTGGGATATTGCTATAGAGGTAGGTGTCATGACAGGAAGGATCCATCCCCTTAAGAAATATTTTCAAAAGAATTTATAGAATGATGAACATTTTTATAAAAATGTAGTGAGTACCTTCATGGCAAGAATATATGATGGAAGCAAGAATTCCCTTCCAAAAATATATTAAAGAAAATACAAGCTAGTTGACTCAGGAGAATAGATACCATCTGACAATTGATCACCACCTGTGACACTCTGGAGGGAAGGAAAAGTAAATTGTTTCTCTAGGCGGTCGATATTGTGAAGGAACTCAAAGGTTTTCCCTTGATAAGGGATTCAATGATATTGACTAAAGAGGAGATGGAAGTAGAGTTAGGCATATTGAGAGTCGCATGGGGAACCAATTTTGATGACCTTATGAATTTCCTAGAAGATTAAAATATATGTTGCTTGGTTAGTGTTGTGAATGAGAATGAAGACCAAGTGGTTATTGCACAACAACAATGTGCCATGTTGAATGTTATTTAAGATGATTCATTCGGTCTTAGGTTTAAATAGGGCATAACTATAGCATTGTTATGATATTATATTCAAGAATTGATAAAGAGTGTGTTGGAATCAATAGCTAACCCACTGTGATCTTCAAGATTATAAAAACAGTTATGTTAGTTTTGGTTGATATGTGGTTGCTTATTTAAATCATCACAAGAAAAAAGAAGGCATCATAACCACCATTCCTTGCTTCCATTTTTGTGAGTATAAGTTTGTTTTGAAGCATTTCCCTCGTTATTTCTTCTTTCTCGGTCTATAATCATCCAACCTTGTTATCCAAGTTTTGTTTGTGTTCAAGGTCGATCTCTATTTGCATCATTTTTCCTTCCATGTCTCCTCCGCTTAATATATGGTCCACGGGAGCCCCATCACAGTCCAAAAGTAGGAATACATTTCATATTTTCTTGTTTAAGCATCGCGAATATGAAGTAGTGTCAACTTTGCACATATTTCATTTGATCATGAACAATAAATTTGTATATATTATTGTATTTAAACTCTACAGAGAGCTACTTTCTACTCTCATGACTTTTGTGGTTTCTCACTTTTAATAAAGCATGAAATCTAGAGTATGTGTCTCCTTTACATCCTTATGATATGAATGATACAAAATCGTTTAAAGTTCTCTAGAAAGGACCATTTGTGATGCTCTATGTTTTGTGTGTCTTGCTTCAAATATTTTTCTTTTTGTTGCTATGATATGGGAAATGGTTATGGTGGAATGAACAAATTTTCTTGTTTTCTTATGTTAAACTTTTACCAGAAATTTGTTTATCTTTATGGATTCCATTTCACGTTCCACTCGCAAGCATTAAATGTTTGACAAATGAAAAATTGGTTATCTAGAACTAGAATATAATTGTCATTTGAGTGAGAAAGGGAGTAGCACCACCTCTATAAAAATGTATAGGGTATCTTTATTTCCATGAGAATACCCTATGAGCTTGACTCTTATCCTTAATAAGAAAAGGGATCAACAATTGTTTAAGGCCCGTGACTTTAAGAACCTTGTGGTCCCAATTAGGGAGGATGAACAAATCAAAGGTGCCCATGTTGTTTGAACCAATGGAAAATTTCCATCATCTCAACAAGTTCCATCCTATCCAAGTCCATTGTGATTACCAAAGCCTTGGAAATAGCCCTCGTGATACCCCCTCTCTTTGATATTAGGAATGAATTAATCAAACTCAAAATGCCAATGCCTTGGTCTAAAGTTGTCAAAAATGTTAGGATATTTAGACACTTAAGAGTTAGTTAAGATCAAGTTGGTCTAATGTATTGTTAGGTAAAAGTGTGTTTCTTTAGTATGCATTAGTATGAATTTATAGTTATGAAATCTAACAGTCATGATATGTTTCTGACATAGAGTGATCTGACGGCTCAAATTCTCCTTGATCTTAATGGCTACATTGATTCTTGTCTCAACACCTGATTGGTCCATGATCTCTATTTGAAGACCATGGAGGGTCATTTTCCGATGATCAATTGTGAGAAACCCTCTCGTAAATACTTGATCTAGATGGGATCGCTATATTATTTGCCATATATCTCGATGTTTTTAGAGTGGAAAAAATTAGAGGAATGAACTTGCAGGTTCATTTTAGTGGCAAGTCCCAATTTGTAAAATTGGGTTATGGAGCCATTTTTACGCATCCAACGGATTTTTTGGGGGTTATGGTGTCTATAACTTGTATCCACTCCCTTAAAAAATTTCTACACTCTGATACCTTTCCAACAGTGCAGACCATGCATCAATCGAAGTTCTTATGCAAACATTATGCCCCACGCAAGTTGACCTATCATGTTGACCACCATGGTATGAGAGGATGCCACGTCAGCCCCCATTACTCATGCACATGGGTCTAGCCATGTGAGGAATTTCAAGAATATTCTAGAAGGTTCAAAACCCTACCACAATTGAGGGTTGAGGAAGTCAAAAACCTACCCTAGATGGTTATTGGACTATGTTAAATATTAGGCCACTAGGAGGAGAAGGGGTTCCATTCTATGTTAATATATTTTGTTCCATAGCAAAGAAAAAAAACTGGGAGTGGGAAATTAGAGAGCATAATAGAGGGGGTTAATGTTCTGTAGTAGCCTAACAGGCCATGGGTCTCAGGTAAATCCATAGAGAGTGTCTTCTCCTTTGTACTTGCATTATCTCCATACCAGAGAAAAGAGAGTAGAACAGTCTCACCTTCTAGTTGGGTTTTCTCCCATAAGGGTTTCCCAGAGAAAATATTTATGTTATCTTACGGATGACTTGTGATTTTACTTTATTGTTCTCTATTTTCCTCATTTTATCTATTCCATGCATAAGTAGAGAATCAATAACTAAATATTATGGAATCTAAAGGAATTTAACCTTCATAGTGTAGATTTTAGTTTTATTTATCAGATGTATTGTGATGAATTGTTCCAATGGTATATCCACGATAAATTACATATCAATCTCTTTGTAATATTATATTTTGCATTAATAAATTGCTTCAAATGGCCATGTTGGTTGGGGTCGTGGATGTTTCCCCATTGGGTTTTACCACGTAAAAACATCAATGTGTTGATCTTTGATCTGGTTGTGTGAGTGGCTACTAAAGGTGTTTATCCAATACGTATGTTTTCAAACATGGTATCAGAGCACATTTGAAGACCCACTCCCGTTGCAGTTCAAGATCTTGAAGTTTTGTTTTCACGTCTCTGGTTTCTGCCATTTCTCTACATTTTTGGGATGAGAGGACTATTCTATTGCCTCTGAAGCCCTCATTTCAATTAGGAACGTTTTTTGTTTCACTCAAAAAGGTTTATGTTTACCCGAGATATGGCCATTTCAACTAAATGTGGAGGTATAAAGCCTGAATACAGCCTTTTAAATTTTTACAAAGATAATATTTCAGTTTTATTTCGGTTTTTTTATTTTTATTGTCAGGTTTCTATTATTTTCGATCCATGTGTGGTCTTTTCCCTGCGCTCTGTGTGATCTCAACAAATCAGAAACATAGTGGAAAGGGTTTCTCTGTCTGTGAATGTTGTTTTCCATGTGCTCTTTGTAATCTCAGTAATAAAAAATAGAGGGAAAACTTGCATTTTTCGGGTAATCTAACCAAGATCTAACCCTTATTTTCGTCAAGAAGCAAAAAAAAAATCTTGTGTGAAAAGAGTTTTTTATGAGCATGTTCTTCAAGGTCGTCTTTCACAACAAAAACACCCTCAATCCTCCTTCTTAACAATATAATGTGTTTTTCATTAGCTCACTTGGTTAAAAGTTGTATTATTAAGTAAGAGGTATTGAGTTCAAGTCTCTTTTTTGTTACTTTTTTTTGAAAAAGTTCATGCATCCATTGGAAAGTGCATTTTACTTAAATTACAAAAGTGAATCACTATAAGTAGCTTTAATATTTTATTTTAAATTATTTATTTTGTATGCAACTTTCATTTATAAAGTAACTCCATTATAAAAGTGATCCCCATGTATTCTATAAAAGTGGGTCACTTCATGAGCAACTTATTTGTAAAAGTGAGGTTATTACAATGAGGGGTATCACCAAGTGGACCAACTTCTACTTTCCATGTAGCTCTTTGGTTATCGTTTATGCCTTTTTTTAAAAGGGCATAATTTTCACATCCGAAGTCCATTTTCAGTGCCGTTTTTTTTTAAACAACTTATTTTTTTGAGAAATTTCATCCAGACCATCAGTTTTAGCATTTAAATCCATATTCTCTACATATTTAATATGGCTTCTCCCAATCATCGTTTGATTACCAATATCAACTATTTCTCATGGAAATCGTATATGGAGGATGTATTAAGAAGTAAAGGACTATACTGGATCACCTTGGGAAAAGAACAAGAACCCACTGATGATGAAAAGTATGCCAAATGGGTTAATAGAAATGACAAAGCACGTGGACTAATCGACATATCCATTTCTCTCGATTTGAGGTTTCACCTTCAAGGAATTGAGGGCCTAGATAAAGCTTGGGAAAATCTTGAAGCTGTGTTTGGTAAACATAATATTGTTCAAGCTCACCTATTGGAAAATCAATTAATGAATTTAAGTGAAAATGATTTTCCTTACATTGAATATTACTTATCTAAGTTCAAGACACTTAGACTTTTCTGTATAGAGTGTCAACTAGATCTCAAGGAAGATCAATGCATATATGATATTCTCTCTAAGCTTGGTAGTGCATACTTTGTTTTTGTGTCTACCTTTTATGCCACTGGAGAAGCTCTAGAAAGTGCTCATAAATAACCCTCTCTTGAGTCCTTTTGTGATTCTCTAATTCGAAAAAAAGATAATATTGTGCAACTTGGACTGATCAGCACTACAAGTACATCCAACAAAGCTTTAGTGGCCCAACAAAAAGTTAAATCCAAGAATCCCAAGAAGCAACATCCTTAACACAACAAGCAAAAAAAGGGTCCCAAACCCTCTCCGCCAACTTCTTCTCCTAATGGTGAGAAAGGAGCAATATTTAAAAATAAGAAGATCGATCGACATTGTAAATTTTTTGGCAAAGATGGTCACATGGAGTCCAAATGTTTTAAGAAGATGGAGGCTTTGCAACCAACAATGAAGTAGAACAACATTATTATTGATTCTTCTTCTTATAACTCTTCTTCTCATGGACATGCACTTTTTGCTTATGGTTTCTTCTTCAATGCAACTTCTACTTCTTCTTCTGATGACTGGCTTATTGATTATGGAGCATCTTATCATATGGCTAAAGACAAAACCATATTTTCTACTATTAATGAATGTAACACCAAGAAAATATTTGTTAGTGATGATAGATTTCTTAGTGTTGTAGGATCTGGAACAATTCAGGTAGATAATGGTTATTTCAATGATGTATTATGTGTTCCAAGTCTTTCCTACAACATTTTATCAATATATCAACACTCCCTCTCAACGAGGGAGACATTCTTCATCATGCCAAAGCTTGTCTCTGAAGTTTAAAAAATTCACCCTAGACTCGTGACACTTGTCTGTCAGTCTTGGGATATGTCTCTCTCCCATATGAACAGAGGGGAAACTCCTTCTGCAGATCTCCCTCTGAGCCAATTGACCCTCTCTGAGATCAGGCTCACTCTAGGTCCGCATGTGATAGTATCTAGCATCTTGAGTATTTATCATTCCTTGTTAAATCATTATGAATAGGATAAAGACCACACCAGGGTCGCTCACCACAGGTACACCCATGTGAGTGAATGTCAACCTGATGCTAACTAACACGTGAAAATCACCTCAGGCACCTTGAGTCCATATTATTCCTTCTCATGATAAAGGAAGGACTACGCCTGGGCCCATTTACCACAAGTACACCTTTGTGATAAATGCATCCTATCTCCCTTGGTCTTCAGCCCAATCTAGGAGAAGGTCCACTTGATGCTTACTCGGGACGTTGTAGCAAAAGGTATGTCACACATGGCACTCCCATGTGGACTTCTAGATGTTACTCCAGCTAAAAACAGTAGAGTCAACTCCCCATAGTGTGTGATGTCAAGGTCAACTCCCTTGATGTGTCCTCATGTGATCTCCATAAAGAACGTGTCCTCATGTTCTCTACACAAGGGACATTTGGATATAATCCCAAAACCACTTATCCATCTCGGATAAGTGTCCTCAATGATCAACTTAACTCAGTCATAGAGGAGTATGATCTACAGAAAGTCTTAGGAAGTTGCAAACATCAACACTCCCTCTAAGCGAGGGATGCATTCTCTACCATGCCAAGTCTGTCGCGGAAGTACTCGAACTTCATCTTGGTGAGGGTTTTAGTAAGAACTTCAAAAACCTGTTCATCTGTAGAAAGGTACTGCACCATCATTTCCTTGATTTGCACCATGTCTCGGATGTAATGGTACTTGATCTCAATGTGTTTTGATTTGTCATGAAACACTGGATTCTCTGAGAGATTCACATATCTCTGGTTATCACAATGAATAACGGTGGAATCCAGCACATGTCCAAATAAATTTGCAAGGATATTGTGAAGCCACATGGCTTCACGGACTGCCACACTCAATGCAATGTACGTTGCTTGTGCGATCCTCAAAGCCACATAAGTATGTTTCCTGCTACACCAGGAAACCATGGAAGAACCCAAAGTGAAGAAACACCTGAAGGTGCTCTTCTTATCCATTGTTCTCCCTGCCCAATCAGATTTAGTATATCCCTACAATCTCATGTCAATACCAGAAGTATATCTAAGACCATGTCCAATTGTGCCTCGCAGGTATCTCAACACATGCTTCACAGCAATCCAGTGTCTATGCCTCGACTGAATCATAAATTGGCTAAGTGCACTCACTTCATAGCAATTATCTGGTTTGGTGTTGACCAGATACATCAATGATCCAATTAGTTGTATGTACAGGATCGGATCAATCTCGTCGAAATAGGAAGAAAACACACTTAGTTTCTTCATATTTGTCACTATTGATGTAGCCATGGGATTACAGTTAAGCATCCCAAACTTCTTCAATATCTCAACGATGTTCTTCCCCTGATTTAGGAAGATCTCATCAGTTCTCTGCCACACCTCTAGTCCCAAGAAGTAGTGCATCGTACCAAGGTCCTCCATCTCAAACTCAGAGGCCCACACATACTTGCATTCAAAAATAAGGCTCTTTATACCAGTGAGGAATAAATCATCAATGTAGAGGACCAAAATCAAGGACTCACAGTTAACATTCTTGTAGTACAGGTTGGGATCACCAACACTTTTGTTGAAGCCCAAACTCACCAAGTGTCCATTAATCCTTGCATACCAAGTTCGAGGTGCCTACTTGAGTCCATACATGGCCTTCTTCAACCTTCACACATGAGACTCCTTCTCATGTATCACGAAACCATCTGGCTACTTTATGTATATGTATTCCTCAATATCTCCATTGACATCCAACTAATGTAGTCTTCAATCCTTGGATGTTGCAAGGGAAATAATTATCTAGATAGAAGTGTATCGAGCAACAAGAGAAAATGTCTCCTCGTAATCTATTCCCTCCACCTGAGAGAATCCTTTAGCAACAAATCTCGCTTTGTGCTTCTTGATGATACCATCAGCTATGTGTTTGATCTTATAGATCAACTTGGAAGTCACTACAGAATTCCCTTCAGGTCTTGAAACAATATCCCACACATCATTCTTCATGATGGACAGATACTCCTGTATCATGGCATCTCTCCATATTGGCTTACTAGATGCCTCCTCATAACTGGAAGGCTAAGAATCAATTATGTGGCTCATAGTTGTGGAATAAAACAAATATATTTGAGGTATATTGCTCTCTTGGAAGGTACCACGAGGATTTGCATGTTTGTTTGCCTCCTACAGATTCTGACGAGCCCATGCAAGTCACTTCCGACCTACTACAATATCTCTAGGAACATCAATTGGAGCTACATAATCAACAGGATCAATTGGATCAATAGGATCAACTATATCCCTTTGAACTATTGGAGAGTGAGGGGGAGAAGGCACCATCTCTTCATGTCTCTCACTATCAATCTCCATGTGATATCCTCTATATTTCTTGAAGGATACCTCCTCCTCAAAGGCAACATCTATGATCACCTAAATCTATCTCTAACTAGGGATGTAGATATGGTATGCCTTCAAAGACTCATTGTACCACAAATGTACCCTTTATGTCTGAAGGGTCTAGCTTGGTCCTTTTCTCCTTGGGTACATGAATGTATACTGGACACCCAAATATCCCGAAGTGTCCAACCTAAGGCTTCACTCCGGTGAAGGCCTCCTCGAGAGTCATGTTCCTCAAATTCTTATGAGGACTTATGTTTTGAACATACATTGCAGTCATGGATGTAGTTGATATACACAAGACTTGAGCTTGCTCATCCTAAAAGGAGTGGTCAGTCCCTTGGGGATGATCAAGCTAAGTCATCTTGGACATATAGAGGTTTCCTCATGAAACCAATGTCTAAGACATATCAAGGTTCCCTCATGGAACCAATGTCTTGGTTCCTTCATCTGACCATCTAAGGCATGTCAATATAAAGTCTACATTCCCCCCTACTAGTCCACACAGGACCCTCCAGGGAGAATCTCTCATGATGTTGCCTCAAACATCTCTAGGACACATCGAGGATCCCTCATGGAACTAATTTCCCCCGAGACATATCGAGGTTTCCTCATGAAACCAATGCCCTGGTTTCTTCATCTGACCATCTAAGGCATGCCAAGATGAAGTCTACATTTCCCCCTACTAGTCCACACAGGACCCTCCGGGGAGGATGTCTCATGATGTGATCATATCAGCATTCCCTCTTAACGAGAGAACACATCCACATCAATAGAGCAGTTCACCAACTATCCAATTGGTCGATGGTAAACATCTGTCAGATGTCATGAATGTCAGAAATCTGCTCATTTGTGTGTTGAAGCCTAACTGCTTCAACCGCACCATGTCTCAGATGAAATCCTGTGAGAAGCCTATGAAGCCTCATTGCTTCCATGCCACACGTCACTGGCTATGATATATTCTACCTTATCATTACTAAGTGTTATAGAAGTCTGCCTCCACGAATCTTGATTGATCTCGAGCTTAAGAAGCACCCTATGTTGCCCTTTTTGTCAATTGTACTCTTTGCCTAGTCAGAACTGTATATCTCTACAACCTCTCTTCATCTCCTCAGACATATTCAAATGCACCACAATGGTACATTTTCTCTGCTTCAACTTAGTCTGCTCAAATCATGAGCTGGCTCAGGGTGCTTACTGCAAAGCACTATCTGGCTCTTTGCTTGAGAGTAGGTCCTCCACTCTCTCTGCAACTACTTTCTCTTGGATTCTGTAATTGATCCCTTTGGGACTCTATAATTTCTAAACACTGATACTAAGAGTATGTTCTCAACTTTTTCAACAACCACCCTTCTTTGGGGCTATTGTTTTTGGAACTAGCTCCTCCACTCTCTCTATGCAACTACTTCCTTTGCAGTTGCTTCCTCTGGTTGATTTACAAAGGAGGTGCCAAACTTTTCTTCTCATCTCATTCACCGCAAAGAACTCTGGGCTATGATTTTAGATATGTATAAATGGTGTTGGGATCAAGTATATCCACACCAATCCACCCATAAGATAACTCGTGGCTAAATCGTGCCACATAGAAATTGAAAACTCAAACCACAAATAGGTATCGCCCAGCCTCAAATCAGATCGAAATGTAGGAAATTTAAGACTCGTTGTAGGAAATTACAAATGAGTTAGTTTCAAGATAGCATTTTTTTGTCGATACTTCTGATTGGAATCGAATTCTACAAATCAGTATAGTTGTGGCAGGACAAATCAACAGTGGTGATACCTCAGAGATTACCAATCAAAGTGTCTCCACATATTTCGCAACAAAATCAATCTTCTTGGAGAAGGTTTGAACTCGAATGAGGAGTCACCCAAAAATTCTATGATATTCTTGGCTAAATCACAAATTTTCTTCAATTCATGCCTTTTAAAAATTGGTGTGCATGTTCTCACGTTCATGCCAACAACTATGGCCCGATATCACGCAATCAATCTAACTCTGCTCTCATGTGGATCAATCCTTTCTCCCAATGTGCCTTCTTCATCGTATAATATATGAGAAGGGTTCTCTCTAGAACCTGCTCTACTCTCTAATATTGTTGGGCGACTTAGAGGGCATTATCAACAGTCGCTCACTGCGACCTCATCTCAACCTCCCTCTCTTTTTATTCCATGTCATAGCTTACTCAGGAAGGTTGTTATTCTTCACAACAACACGCTCCTACACAACTAAACACATATGTAGCAATATATATCCTTACTTTCTCTACTCCTATTCTTAATCCTAAGCAGGACTACATCTCCAAATCATTATCTTCATGGGCTCTCCCGTGAGGGAGTCACACCAAGTCATTCTACTCCAATACCATGTTGAATTTTATGTAATATGATATGTGTGATTGATGTATATTACAATGATGATTGTTCCATATATAGAGAACATATGGTGACCATCCATGAAAGGATGTGACCCTTGGATAATAATTAACTACTTATTTATTATATATATTTATACCTTGTATTATAAATATCATGTTGTATATATATATATATATATATATATATATATATGGAAGAATTTTTTCCCGATGTTGTCCAAACATTAACAATCACTCTTTCAAGTGAAGGTAAAACCATAGAGTCTTCACCTCACCAAGTTGTAATCAAGGATCTAAAATATCCTAAGCATGTTCTTGCAACTGGAATTTTGTATGATATTACCAAGTTGTACAAGTTTGACAATTTTGGGTCATAATCTTTTCCATTAGTTTTTGTTGCTCATAGCGATGACTTGAGCAAACTTTGGCATGAACAGTTTGGTCATCTCAAATATTTCTCATTGCAACAACTATGTAATCAAGATATGATGATTGGTCCTCCTCTTATTTCTTGCAAAGATGGTGCTTGTGTTGGTTGTGTTCTTGGCAAACATCATCGGGACATTTTTGACAAACATGCATCTTTGAACACCTCGGCCCCTTTGCATCTTGTTCACAACGAATTATGTGGTCCACTTTATTCTCCCTCTTTTTCTAGGTACAAGTAATTCTTAACTTTCATCGATGGCTTTTCCAGAAGCACTTGGATTTACTTCTTAAAACTTAAGAGCAAAGTATTTGATGAATTTTTGGCCTACAATGTCCTTGTAGAAAAACAATTTAGACATAAACTTCAAAGATTGAGAACAAATAATGGAGGCGAATATGTGAACACAAATTTTACAAGTTATTGCACCACACATGACATCCAAATGCAACACATTGTTCCATATACACCACAACAAACCGGTGTTGTTGAGAGAAAGAATCAAACATTAAAGGAAATGGCTAATTGTATGATCTATTATAATAGATTAAGTCTTAATTATTGGGCGGAAGCCATTATCTATGAAAATTACATAGTAAATCACACTCCCACAAAGGCTCTAAAAAATATAGTACTGGAAAAAGAATGGAATAAAATTAAGCTAAATGTAAACCACTTTAGTGTATTTAGCAATGTAGCATTGCCTCACATTCCTAATGAGAAAAGGAAATATTTACAACCTAAAAGTGAGAAGTGTATTTTTGTTGGTTATTTTGAAGATGTCAAAGGTTACAGACTTCTTAAACCTCATTCCAATGAAATTATTATTAGAAGAGATGTTAAATTTGATGAAAATCTCTTAGCATATGAGCCTAATTTAGTGTTTGTGCCTTCTTCGACTCTCAAGCCATCTTCTATATTTGTGCCAACTTTTGTTCCTTTTTTGGTTTCTTATTCTTCAGATGATTATAGTGAGGATGAAAATCCACCTCCGCCTACTCACCTTCCTCAATATGATTCCATTGAACATGAATATGCACTAGTACCACATGGGTTTGTTCAACTTGAGAAGCAGTTGAAGATCCTCCATATCAACATCGAACACATTCATAGTTCCATAAAGCCTCCTCTGTTTTGGCTCAATTTTCATAGACTCGTGATCAAGAGACATTTGCAGAAGCTTCGGGTCATCCAGATTGGGATACAACAATGAATGAAGAGTATCATTCTTTAATGGAAAACGATACTTAGGATCTTATACCTCTTCCGAAAGGAAGAAAACTTGTTAGATCTAAATGGTTGTATAGAAATAAGTATGCACTAGATGGAAGTGTTGAAATACACCAGGCTTGGTTAGTTGCCAAAGGATTCTCTCAATTTAAAGGCATTAACTATAATGAAACTTTTTCCTTCGTAGCCAAAATGAATTCCATCTACCTTGTTCTTTCCCTTGTTGCCTCGCATAAATTGGAGGTCCATCAGATGGATGTTAAATATGTCTTCTTGCATGGGGATTTGCAAGAAGAAATATAACTAGAAAAACCTCCTGGCTATGTCCAAAATGACTCGAGCCTTGTTTTACACCTTAAGAAATCACTTTGTGGTCTTAAGCAAGATCCTCAAGCTTGGTATGCCAAAACAAACTTATTTCTTCTTGATACCCACTTTTCTAGATGTCATCCTGACCCTAATGTATATACCAAGAAATTAGGAAGTCATATCATAATCCTTATTCTTTATGTTGATGAGCTTATCCTCACTGGTAGTGGCCTAAAACTTTTAAACCATGTGAAAAACAGCCTTAAGAAGAAATTTCAAATGACCAACTTGGGATATTTGCATTATTTCCTTGGCCTCCAAGTTTTACAAACCAAGGAAGGGATTTTTCTTTCCCAGTCTAAGTATGCTTGTGACCTTCTTCATCGCTTTCACATGGAAGATTCTAAACCAACCACTTCTCCCTTCCAGTCTGGATTCAACCTTGTTGCCACCTGTACTTCTCTCAAAATTGATGTCACTTTGTACCATCAATTAGTTGGTAGCCTCTTGTATTTCACTCATACACGTCCTGATATTTCCTTTGTTGTTGGTCTTGTTTCCTGATATATGCAAACACCCCATGAAATTCATTGGAAAGCAACTACAAGGATACTTCGGTATGGTCGGGGTATAGTTTAGTTAGGGATACATTACAGTGCAAAGGGGGCTCCTTTATTAGTTGGTTTCACTGATTCAGATTGAGTCGTCAGCCCTGATGATTGAAAGTCTACTGCAAGTTATGATTTTAGCCTTGGTTTAGGACTTGTCAATTGGGCCTATAAGAAACAATAGGTTATTTCTCTTTCTTCAACAAAAGAAGAGTATCAAGCAACAATTAATACAAGTTAGGAATCCTTATGGCTTCAAAAGATCCTTTCAGAGTTTGGATTCTGTCAACAACATCTGAAAACCCTCTGGTGTGATAATCAGAGTGCGATCAAACTCACCAAAGATCTAGTTCAACATCAACACAATAAATACATTGATATAGAGATGAACTTCCTCAAAAAAATCATTCATGATTGAGTTATTGAAGTGTTATTTTGTCGTACATAAGATCAAGTTCCAAACATTTTCACAAAGTCTCTTACAGAAGTGAAGTTTTCCAAACTTCGATCTATGTTAGGATTTCATGAGATTGTCATTAAGGGGGGACAGGCTCTAATGCCTCCTTCCTTATCCTATCGTGTCGCCTTTGTAAATCCTTCAATCTTATCCCAAGTTGTTCTTAAAGGGGGATGTTAGGATATTTAAACACTTGGGAGTTAGTTAATATGAACTTGGTCTAATGCGTCATTGGGTAAAAGTGTGTTTCTTTAGTATGCATTTGTAGTTAGGAAATCCAACAGTCACGATATGTTCCAAATATAGAGTGATCTGATGGCTCATAATATGTTCAATCTTAACAACTACATTGATATGTGACTCAACACCTGATTGGTCCATGATCTCTATTTAAAGAGCATGGAGGGTCATTTGTCGATGATAGATTGTGAGAAACTCTCTTGTAAATCTCTCTATAATATTTTCTTTTGCATTAATAAATTGCTCAAAGTTGCCACCTTGGTTGGGGCCATGGATTTTTCCCCATAGGGGTTTTACCACGTAAAAACATCGATGTGTTGATATTTTATCTAGTTGTGTCAGTGGTTACTAAAGGTGTTTGTCCTCTGTTGGAATACATGTGTTGTTAAACAAAAAACCTTTTTCATAGGAAAGAGGTATCAAATTTCTCGGGAGTCAAGGAGCATCCCTAGACCTAACTTGCCCAAGTTCAAATCTCCCAAAATAGAACCATTGGCACATCTACAAATGTGATGGTTCTCCAAGATGAAATTCCCCTACAATCTGACTTGATTAACCTCCAAGATGATGCACCCAAACCTATGTTGGGAAATTTGTGAGATGGAAGTGATAAGCTTACCCTCCTTTCTCTATTACTTTTGAAATCCAAAACCTCCATCTCTATAATTGTCTATGTGGATTTGGGACCTCACATTCCCTAACGCCCTTAGATATCATGGAAAATTAGGATTAGATATGGCAGGACTCTATAAAATCATGTACTCTTTCAGTTACAAGAGGGTTCAATGTTTTAGAATGATTAAACATGTGGTGGTGAGGATGGTCCAAATCCCAAGATTTTTTTTTATTATGGATGTGGTGATTGCAGATGTTCCTCCCACTTATGGAAAGATATAAACATTGGAAGACTAGTATTCAATTTTATTTGTACTATAATAATATTGGTAGTATCAATTTTATTGGTAGTATTCAATTTTATTGTAGTATAATACTATAATACTATTCAATTTTTGAGGTAGTATTCAATTTTATTTGTACTATAATACTATACCTAACTTTGGGGGTGATACTCATCGCCTATCTAGAGATCCCAAAATGACTTGCACTCTTTATGATCCAAAGATTTGTCCAACTTCCCTTCTTACAACTCTGATAACAATAGGAACTTCCTACTCATTTAGGAACCAACCCTTCCTAGGGGTTGTATGAATTTTATGTTTAAATAATGAAAGTGTGATCCCTCTAGCCCCTTGATTGTGAGGTTTGATGAAGCATGCAATAAGTATGGAAATGGGATAGGGGTTCTCTTGGTTTCTCTTTAAGGGAAATATTCACCCCATGGTATAGTAGAGTATGAGGATCTGATTTTCGGATTGGATACTATAAGAAAGATGGGTATCGGTTCCTTAAAATCTTTTGGGACTTTGATATAATAGTGAACCAAGTGAATGAGATTTGCTAGACCAAACACTAAAGGTCGAGACAATACAAGCATAAGGTCTAGGATATGTTTGATATTTTGTTTTATGTTTCTAACATTAATGTCATTGCCAAGGAATTAAACCACCAAGCTAACAATTTGTCTAATCCTACTATTGATTTTAGGCCTCCCAATCTTGGTCATTTGTCTTACTCCATTAAGGTGATGCAAATGCCTGCTTTCCTTGATAACATCAAACACTAGCAAGCCTTTGAGGATGATGCACATATTGAGAGATTATTGACAATGGTGTATGAATGAGGAAACTTGAATATATATTTAGATGGGGAAGAAGAAGAAGGTGAATTGGGCACGGGTCAATCCTCTAACCATGTTGCCCCTAAAAGGATTGGAGGTCAAAAACTTATTCAACTAAAAATTAATTTTATCCCTAGGGGTTTGGTTCCTTTGGAGAGGCTCTTTAACCTAAATGATGTGCCTCTAGGCATTCCATATAGTTAAAAAAAAATTAAGTAGAGGATTTCAATCTAGACACAAAAGAAGACCCTCAATTTTTCAAACTATGTAAGACCTTGTCCCCTATAGAGAATGAAGAATATGTAAAGTTGTTTAGGGAATTCAATGATAATTTGCTTGGAGATATGAAGACCTAAAAGCATATGATCCATCTATATTTCAACATTAGATTCCTCTTAAGGATGATGTCCATGCCTTTAGGAAGAAAAAAAAAGGCAACTAAACCCCCCTCTTCGCCCTATCGTTGAAAAAAAAACTTTGTAATGCCACGATAATTATTCACGTCAAATACTCAAATTGAGTGGATGGTTTGATTTTTAATACAAATAAGAATGGGGAGATAAGATTTTGTGTTGACTTAGGAATTTTGAAGAAATCCTCCCTAAAGGATAACTACCTCTTACCTAAAATGGATCAAATGTTGTAGAAGGTGGTATGGTTTGAGAGGATCTCTGTGTTGAATGGCTTCTCGGGATGCAATCAAGTCAGCGTTGATCCATAAGATGTGTTGAAAATAACTTTCACAACTATAGGGAGAAATTTTGCATATGTGAAGATGCCCTTTGGACTAATTAATGTTGGAGCCACTTTCCAAAGTACCGTAGAATATGCTTTTACTAATATCAAAGATCTTTTTACCATGATATACTTGTATGATACGACTATTTTTTAAGAAGGCTTCTAATCATCTTAGTCATTTGAAGCAAGTTTTTGAAAGGTGCAGGAAATTTGGAATATCACTCAATCCTAAGAAATCAATCATTGGGATGGTGGAGGACAAGTTGTTTGACCACACTATCTTTGTTTAAGGAGTGAAGATTGATCCAAAAAGAGTTGAGCCTATCAACATTGTTCCTTGGCCTAGGAACAGGAAGACCATACAATCATTTTTTGGAAAGATAAAATTCCTTACGGGTTTCATTCCAAGTTTTGTTGAGCTCACTAATCTCATGACATGGATGTTATAGAAATATATTTAGGTAAGATGGGATTATCCTACAAAATAATCATCCCAGCAACAAAGAAATCCCTAGGAGAGACCTTTGCATTGACAAGTCGTGATTATAACAAATAATTTATAATCTTCCCTTCTAAGCATATTATCGTTGCAATGTTGTTGTAGAAGACAAATGAAGGCCATGACCAACTTATTTCCTTTTTCATTAAATCCCTCGAGGAGGTAGATCTCAAGTACAATATCATGGAGAAATAGGCTATGATTTGATAAAGGCCTTGAAATATTTTAGAGAATACATGTTGTACCCCACAATTCAGTGAAAAACATGCTTTTCCAACCAGGTGCTAAGGAAAGAAGGGATAAATTGATCACTAAGATTCAAGAATAAGATATGGTGGTCAAGTCAACCAAGCTAGTCAAAAGGCATGGACTAACAAAGTCAATGGTAGAGACCAACCTATAAGAAATATGCATCGATGAAATTGAGTGTTGCATGGAAAACACTCAGGAAGTAGAAGAACAAATACACATTGAGCCATGTTGTCCTTAGTGTCCTTGTTAATGTGACATAGTTCACTTGTTGAATGCAAGGTAATTCCCTCAAGGAATGGAAAAATCATAGAGGATACTAAGACTTAGGGAAGTGAAGTATTATGCATTAAAGGCTTTGCTACATTGGTAAGATCCTAATGGCCTATTATTGAAATGTGTGTTGGAAGAAAAAATGGGTTACTTGCTTAAAGATATGCATCGAGGTATTTTGTGAAATCCATTATGCAACATGGTGTTGGGGATTGGGTGCAACATGATACGAAACAAACAAACAAAATAGTAGATAATTGAAGAGGAAATAAGATTTTGAAGAGAGAAGGTGGTGTCTAAAGACATTTTTACAACACTTAAGCACGGTGAACTATGATCATAACATCACAATGCATATTAGACATCTTGTACATAACAATGATATCACCATGATGATAATGACCCATTGGGTCTACTATTTATATCTTCAAGATATAGCTAACTTCCTTGAAATTGGGAGGATCTTGTCCACATATAATAGTCAGTTGTTAGAGTTGACTTCGTTAAATCCATGTTGTCTAATCAGCTTGACAAGGATGCTCAAATTGACTATCCATGCATCCAACTCATAGTCGATTGCTCAGCTAGTCTATCCACTGAACAATTGTCTTCGATTGTTGGTGGATTTTCTAACCGACAAACTTGTCGACTACTTGATTTATTGATGTAGCTATCCGATCTATTCCTCAACTGACTATTTCCATATGTAGGTCAACCGCATGACCAACATATTCGAAGAGAAGTGTGATCAACCATGATGACTTGATGTTCCAACACCCCCCATCAACACATGACTCTAAATATTTACGAGGTAAAATTATGTCAGCAGGACAACCCCCCCCATAATTGTATCTTTTTGAAGCCCAAGAATCATACAAATCTTGATATATAGCTTTAGATAACGACTTAGTGAAGATATCATCTACATGGTCATCGGTTATGCAATATGCAAGACAAACAATGTTCTCATGAACCAATTGTCTCTAAAAGCGAGCATGGAGCTCAACATGCTTTATCTTACTGTGGGCAACATGGTTATCAGTTTACTTGAATGCCACTATGATTGTCATAGTATATTGTAGTCTAGGTCTGAATAGGAAAGCCAAGTTCACCCAGAAATTGGTGGATCCATACTGCCTTTATACCTGCATCAATGGTGCCATGATATTTTACTTATGTAGTCCATAAGGATACTACCATTTGTTTATTGCATGACCGAACCAACGGTCTAGTGCTAAAGCACAACACATAACTAAAAGTGGACTTTTGATCATTACTATCGCCAGCCTAGTCAGAGTCTATGAAGCCGACCAACAAATTTGAACTTCGACAATACTTGATACCAAAATGAGTGGCACCCTTGAGATAACAAACAATTTGTTTGACTACTTTCTAGTGGCTCTCTATGGGGTCTTGCATAAACTGAGAAACCACATTAACAACAAAGGAAATGTTAGGCCGATTGTGAGTAAGATAAATGAGATCATTGACTAGTTGTCGATAAAGTGTAGCATCGACTTGGGGAGTGTGATTGAAAAGGAGTAGCATAGGGATTATAGTTTTTCATATTAAAATGTGTCAAAAGATCCATTACATATTTAGATTGAGAAATAATAAAAATGTCACATAGTGGCAATACTTGAAGACCCAAAAAATAAAACAGAGTACAAATATCTTTCATGTCAAAGGAGTTAGCAAGTTGCTTCTTCAATCTAAAAATGAGTTCATTATTATTTCCAATGATGACAAGGTCATCAATATATACCACAACAATCAAGGTGTTTCCATTGGCATGGAGTATATACAAGTTGTGAACGAATTCACAACATTTGAAACCAAGTCGAAGAAATAAATTGTCGACGTTATCATACCAAGCTCGAGGAGCTTGCTTCAAACCATAGAGATACTTCTTTAGTCGACAAACTAGGTTAGAATTGGTCACAAAACCAGGATGTTTTCCATCAAAATTTATTCAGATGGGTCTCCACGAAGATAGGCACTCTTCACATCCATCTTATAGATCTGCCATTCAAATCGAGCAGCAAGGGAAAGAATCATTCGAACATAGTTCATCTTTGCAACATGGGAAAAGGTCTCAATGTAGTTGATGCCTTGTTATTGAGAAAATCTCTTCGCAACCAAGTGAGCTTTGTGACATTCAAAAACACCTTCAAAGGTAAATTTGGTCTTGTAGACCCATTGACACTTTGCAATATTCTTTCCTTGCAATTGGGGAACTAATTCCCAAGTGTGATTCTTCAACAAAGAATCATTTTTTGTCTGTATAGCCTCTTCCCATTTAGGTTGACCTTGGGCATCCAAGTAGTTAATAGGATCGGAAGTTTCAAGTACAAAGTCATCAATGGAACGTTGGCATGTTTTTTTGACTTAGAGTTTGGTATCCTAAAGAGATATCACCAGCATCAAGTCCAACAACTCCAATTGTCTTGGAAACCCATCTAGGTAGAAAATAAAGGGGTGAATTGTTGTTCATTGAAAAAGGTCAATCAAAAGTTGAAACAATTTCAATCGGAAAATATGATTGACCAATCAAAATAGATATTGATAGAATAATCAACTTAGAGGTCAATGGTCTAGTCGAAACAAGAACAAAGATCGACTATGTAGTCAAAGAACTGAAAAATGGAACATGAGAACTAGAGTCAGAAACAATATCAAAGTGATCATCCTGTAACAATACAAAGGAGGCATTCAACAACTTGATGCTAGAACACTTCTCATCAAACTATACATTACGTCCGATAATGATTTTTTGTCTGATAGGATCAAACAGTCGATAGGCCTTAGACTCTTCATAGTATCCCATCGTGATGCAAGCATGACTCTCTGCATCCAATCAGAAAAATGAGCCCAAGAAACACATCCAAACACATGGAGGTGTCCTACTGAGGGATCTTTTCCACACTATTGTTCGACTAGAGTCAGGGAAGGAACAACTTGAGTCAAGATGCAATTGAGCAGATAGTTTGAACGATATACAACTTCGGCCCAGAAGCTAGGCAAATATTTGGCCTGCAAAAGACATCTAGTCATTTCTACTAATGTCTTGTTCTTGTGTTTTGTGATGCCATTCTGCTGAGGTGTGTGAGGAACTAACCGCTGCCAGTCAATCCCAGTTCCAACCATATATTCTTCAAAAGATTGATTGACATACTCACCATGATTGTTTGATATCAGGCACTTGATGGGTTAGTCACATTGTTTTTTGATCTGAATTGGATTATTATATTATTTTTCATCTATCTCAATGCTTTCATAGTGGAAAAAATGGGAGGAATCATCTTGCAGTGTGATTTTAGTGGTAGCTCCCAGTTTGGAAATTTAGGGTTCAAAAACTTTTGGGTCCATTTTGAGGATACAAACGACTTTGTTTGGGGTTAAAACTTTTCCAACCTATCTAGAGCAATATGGAGCTATTCTACACATCGAGACCTTTCCAACGATGCAAAAATCGCACCAATCAGAGCTCGTATGCAAAAGTTATGTCTCTTGCAACTTGACCTACCATATTGACCACCATGGTTCGAGAGGATGTTGCATCAACCCTCGTTACTCATGCATATGGGACCAGCCACGTATGTGATTTAAAGAATATTCTAGAAGGTACAAAACCCTATCACAATTGAAGGTTGAGGAAGTCAAAAATATACCCTTAGATGGCTATTGGGCTATGTTAAATACTAGGCCACCAGGATGAGAAGGGGTTCCATTCTATATTATTGTATTTTATTCCATAGCAAAGCAGAATAACTCGGAGTGGGAAATTAGAGAGAATAACAAAGGGGGTTAATGTTTTGTAGCAGCCTAATAGGCCACAAGTCTCATGTAACTCCATAGAGAGTGCTTTCTCCTTTATACTTGTATTATTTCCATACCAGAGAAACCTCACCTTTTATATGGGTTTTCTCCCGTAAGGGTTTCCCAGAGAAAATCTATGTGTCATTTTGTGGATGGTGTGTGACTGTGTTTTACTATTCTCTATTTTTTCGCATTTTATCTATTTCATTCCTAAGAAAAAAATAAATGACTAAATATTCTGGAAATCTAAAGGAATTTAACCTTCACATGCATATTTCGGTTTTTATTTATCAAATATGTTGTGATGAATTGTTATAGTGGAATATCCACGACAGTTTACAAATCATATTGGTATCAGAGGAGGTTTTACTTTTGGGTATTTGTGGGAAGTTACAGGATCTAGGAATCATATTATAAAGAGGTAACATAAACCATGGCCATGGCGGACGAGTTTGTTCATAATAACCCTTGAGATCCAACAGAAGAGAGATTTGAGTGGTTGGAAGCACAAGTTGATGACATCAGTCGCAATATGAACCTCCTCATGGTGGCTCTAGCAAGCAAGATTGGACCATTCTGATATTATGGAGGATCTAACTTAGAGATCATATTGGAGGGGAAATTGGGAGATCGAGAAGACTCAGGAAAGGAGTCGCGGAAAGAATTTGAGATAGAGCAACTGAGTTCGAGTGTCGTTAATCCTTCGTAGTCCCTATTCAATATGGAAGTGAAAGTGGACATAAAGTCATACCAAGGTGATATTGATGCATTAAAACTGAATCATTGGTTGCAACAACTAGAAGTTTATTTTAGCGTTCATCATATAGATTAAGGGTAGAATATTACATTTGTTGGATTGAAGTTAGAGGGCCATGCTTTAACCTGGTGGGAAATCCACACAAAAACACTTAGGTTGGAAGATGATCTGCTAGTAACTATGTGGGAGGACTTAAAAACCCTCATCAAGTCCCAATTCTACCCTATAGGGGATGTAGAGGACCAATGGATCTGGTGGAACTACTTAAAGCAGGGGAAGGGGCAAAGTGTACAGGAGTAAACTACTGAGTTCATAAACATGGCCATCATGCCAGGTATCTCTCCCCATAAACCAAATTTATTCCTCAAGTATATGGGGGGTTTCAACAGTCATATATGAAATCATTTGATGCTCTTCAAGCCAAGGAGATTCGATGAGGCTTGTGCATAGGCACAATACCTGGAAAACATAGGCCAAAAGAAGGGGTAGCCAAGTGGTTGGAAGAAGAAATAGCACTAGGAAGCTTCCAAGGAGGGGAAGAATAAGAGGAAATCGGGGGAAGATATGAAGACAACGACCATTACAAATCGGTGCAAAGATCCCATCAACCATTGCAATCATTACAACATTAATGGCCACACTAAGGAAAAGTGTTGGAAACTACATCTAGACATCAACCCAAAGAACCACAAGAAGGACGGAAAGAAAAAGAGCCTTCTAGCCACAAATTCGAGCAATCAAGTTGAAAGTAGCTCAGATGTGGATGAAAATATTTTTTGGACATCTGTGTAGAAGGAGGTGAATCTGAGTGTCCTTCATCACCAGGAAGAGAAGGAGATGACCAAGCTCTACCACATCAAGATTTAGGTCAAGAAGACTAAGTTAGACAATTTGTTCAACTATGGTTCATAGGTTAATCTCATAGTAGTGGATATGGTTAGAAAGCTTGGATTGGAGGTTCATGATCATCCTAGCCCCTATCCATTAGGATGGGTAAACAAGGATGCAGAGATAAAGGTAGTGAAACAATGTAAGATTAAATTTTCTATAAGTGTTGGTTTTATTAATGAAGTAGAATTGGATGTAGTACCCCTTGATGTATGTGGAGTAGTGTTTGGAAGCCCTTACATGTATAGGAGGGATTTAATATTCATGCGGAGAGCCAACTAATATTGATTGATCAAGGATGGGATGTCCTACTCCATCAACATGCATAAAGGCAAGTCAAAGATCTCATTGGTAAGTGCCAACCAAGATAACAAGTTAATTAGTTCCAATAAGAAATACGTTTTGCTTTTCTTAAGAGAAAATCAGTCTGATGATGAGTCAATGAAATTCAAGGCATCCCTAGAGGGGTGTACTAAAGAGAAAAAGCATCAGTTGGAGGAGTTGCTACAAGAATACAAATGAGTGTTCAAGGATCCTAAACGGCTACCACCTAAGAGCGATGTGGAGCACAAAATATAGTTATTACTAGACTCCCCATTGTTGAATATTGGGTTATATAGATAGTTTGTTCTAGAAGTGAATGAAGTGAAAAAATAGTTGCAACAGTTTTCAAAGTAGGGTGTGATTCGACCAAGTACCTCACCTTGTGGGTCACCCATCATAATTGTACCCTATTATCGCACAAACTGTAGGTTAGGAAAAGCCCGACCCAATCCACAAGATGGCGATAATTGTTGATGTTTTTGGTAGCTACGAGAGGAACTTTCCTCTAGACAAGATTTCTTATAAGAAAATAAGATTATGAAAGTCCAGGAAAACCATTGAACATCGGAAGAATACCCCAGAAGACAAGTCGGCCCACAACGGAAATAATAAAGTGAAAATAAGATCCTCAAAGAAGAAGTCAGCCTAGCCAGGTGACTGAAGACTAAAAATAAAGGAGACATCTAGCTCATTTGGACACACTCACACTCACCCTCTCATGAA
>ML781620.1:729028-756342 GCA_009831015.1 Picea engelmannii | reverse complement strand
CAGTATAAGAGTTGAAGATAGATTGGATGGAGCAGATAACTTCAGATCCTAGAAGCATAGGGTACTCCTCATTCTAGAAGAGAATGAAAAATCAGATCATGTTAAGAAGGTGCTTCTAGAACCCGAAGAAGAAGAATCCAACGCAGAGTTCAAAAGGAATAAAGTCAAGGCCAAGAGGATCTTGACATACTCGATCAAGGATCATCTGATACCAAATGTATCAGAACTAAAGACATCGAAGGAAATGTTTGATGCCCTAACTAGACTCTATGAAAGCAAGAATACCAACCGAAATCTTACGCTAAGGCATCAACTCAGAAATGTAACAATGAACAAGTCAGAGATAGTCTCCAACTATTTCATGACGATCTTGCAGATCAAACACCAATTAGCGACAATTGGAGACTCCATATATGACACTCAACTTGTTACCATCACACTCAATGGATTCTCTTCCTCTTGGGACCCATTTGTCCAAGGAATTTGCGCAAGAAGGAAATTTCCCAAAATTGACAAGTTTTGGTCAGATTCCACCCATGAAGAATCTAGATTAATATCCAAATCAAAGAAAATGAAAGATGATGAGAATAAATCCCTTGTTGCTCATGTGAAGAAGAGAAAATAAAGGGAAGATGTTAGTCCGAAGAAATCAAAGAAACCATGCTACAAGAAAGATACGTCGAGGATCATATGCTAAAGCTGCAAGAAGATGGGACATTATGCAACTCAATGTCCTCATAGACATGAAAATGGAAAGAAGAAGCATCATGCACATACAACAGATATCGAAGATCACAAGGAGAAGGATGAAGAATTTTTATTTTTCTTAGCACTCATGGGGACTATCACTCAAGGAAGTGATACTTGGCTTATAGATAACGATGTTATCAAGCACATGACTAGATTCAAAAATTCTCTTTCAAATCTAACAAAAAAGGATTCATCCCTTCAAGTGGAGCTTGGAAACGAGTTCAATCATGCAATGAAAGGAGTTGGAGAAGCTTCCTTGCAACTTGATTCAGGTAAACCTATTTCCATTAAAAATGTTCTATTTTTACAAAGCTTAAAGAAGAATCTTATGTCTATTTCCGCTTTAGAATATAAAGGTTTTAGGGTAGCTTTTGTGTATGGCCAAGTTCTTCTATGGCCCAAGAATTAAAGAATAAATAAAGCTACCTTGATTGGTGTCCGAGAGGGAGGATTGTATAAATTGAAGGGACACCACGAACAAGCCCTTGTACATAACAGTGTGAGCTCTAGTGAGCTATGGCATCGAAGACTTGCTCACATAAACTATAGAGCACTACCAATATTGATCAAGATGGTTACAGGTCTACCAGACATTCAGGTAGAACATGATGGAGTCTACAAAGGTTATGCACTTGGTAAGAATACCAAGGGAAGCTTTACTAGCAGTGACAGTATATCCAAAGTGATCTTGGACATCTTACACTCCGATGTATGTGGACAGATGACAGTGCCATATTTAGGAGACTTTGTATACTATGTCTCATTCATAGATTATTATTCACGGAAGACATGAATCTACTTCTTGAAATAAAAAGACAAAGTCCTCAAGAAGTTTCAAGAATTCAATGCTTTAGTTGAGAATCTCTCTAAAAAGAAGATTAAGGTCCTGAGATCTGAAAATGGAGGTGAGTACACGTCAAATGAGTTCAAATACTTTTACAAAGAAGTAGGAATTAAGAGGGATTTGAAAACTCCCTACAACCCTCAGCAGTATGGGGTTGCAAAGAGAAAGAACATATCGATTGTTGAAGTAGATAAAGCAATGATCCATGACCAAAGTCTACCCATGCACCTATGGGATGAAGCATCCAGTACAACTGTGTATGTCCAGAATAGAAGTCCTCGCAAGATATTTTGGAAAAAGACACCTGAAGAGGCGTTCATTAGAAAGAATCCAGAGGTCATCCACTTGAGGATATTTGGTTGTCTAGTGTACATTCATGTTCCCAAGGAAAAGAGAACGAAGTTGGAGCCTTCAGGAAGGAAGGGCATCTTCGTTGGATACAATGAAACTTCGAAGGCATATAGAATATTCATCCTTGGGCAGAGACAGATTGAGATTAGTCATGATGTGACTTTGATGGAGATGAAGCCTTCATAAGAACAAGGGAATCTCACAGGGATGAGGACCAAGAGGAGAAAGAGGCTCTAATGGATGCAATCATGGTTGACTCTACTCCATAGAAACCCATTCCATAATAACATAATGAGATGGTAGAGTCGAAGAGGCTTGTAGATTCACCCAAAGAAGATGCAGTCACCAGGAAGAGACCAACTTTGTTGTGGAACACTTTGCAGGAAGATGAAGGACATGTAGCTCCCAGAGGATCTTTTAGAGAGAGTAAGAGACCATACAAGTTTTCTAGCTATGTGGTGATGATGAGCAGAATCATTGATTCAGAACCTTCCACCTTCAAAGAAGCTACTGAGAAGTAGGAATGGAAGGATGCCATGATGGAGGAATACTAGTCCATCATGAAGAATGATGTGTGGGAAGTGGTTCTAAGACCAGAAGGGAAGTTAGTGGTAACTTCCAAATGGATCTACAAGATCAAGCATGTTGCAGACGACATCATGGAGAAGTACAAGGCAAGATTTGTGGCTAGAGCGTTCTCCCATAAAGAGGGAGGAGACTACAATGAGACATTTGCTCATGTGAAAAAGTACACTTCCGTCAAATCGATTATTGCGATTGCTTCCACAATGGGATGGAAATTACACTATATGAATGTCAAGATTGCTTTCTTGAATGGTGTAATAGAAGAAGAAGTCTACATAGAGTAGCCACAAAGCTTTGTGATCCATGGGAAGGAGTCCCATGTGTGCAGATTGAAAAAGGCCTTGTACGGGTTGAATCAAGCACTTAGGGCATGGTATGTTAGGATAGATAGCTACCTGATGAGCTTAGGATTTACCAAGAGTCGTGCGGATCCCAATCTTTACTACAAGGTTGAGAGTGATTGTCCATTGATCTTGGTCCTTTATGTGGATGACCTATTTCTAACAGGTGATGAGAAGCTCATTGTTGGATGTAAGAGGGACCTCCTTTTAGAGTTCGAGATGAAGGATCTAGGTCTGATGCATTACTTATTGGGATTGGAGGTGTGGAAGAGGCCAGATGATATTTTTCTTAACCAAGGAAAATATATTGTTGGGATCTTACAAAGATTTAGGATGATGGACTGCAAATCCATGGCCACACCTATGACAATAAATCTGAATCTCGTGAGTGATTCATCTTCATACTTTTTGGATCCCATGATGTACAAACAACTTATTGGATCCTTGATGTACCTGGTTAACACCAGATTTGACATATGCTTTGAAGTGAATGCCTTCAGTTAGTACATGGTTAAACCTAGACATGTACATTGGATGGAAGCAAAACATATGTTGAGGTACCTATGAGGTACGATTAGATATGGATTGAGATATGTCTCGGGTGGATATGTGAAGCTGGAGGGATATACAAACTCTAACTGGGCAGGGAGTGCAGTGGACTGGAAAATCACATCTCGGTGTTGCTTTAGTTTGGGATAAGGTGTGATCTCATGCTTAAGAAGGAAGCATACATTAGTGGCACTCAGTGAAATAGAGGTAGAGTATATTGTAGCTAGTAGCTAGTGTGGTAAGTCGTGAAGCAATGTGGCTTTGAAAGTTGCTTGTAGGGATATTTGATCTAGAGTTGGAGCCAACTTTGATACATTGTGACAATCAAAGTTGCATGAAGCTTTCAGAGAATCTTGTATTTCATGTCAAGTCAAAGCAAATAGAGATCAAATATCATTACATCCGATGCATAGTGCAGATAGGAGTTATGGAGCTCGAGTACATATCCATGGATGAGCAGATAACAAACATTCTCACCAAGCCCCTATCCAAAGTGAAGTATGAGTATTTCAGAGACAAGCTTGGCGTGATGAAAAATGTCCACCCTTGTTGAGAAGGAGGTGTGTTGTTTCTCCTCCTGTTGGCTAACCCCTCTGGCCAAATGTTCCCTAGATCAATCATGTGAGGTGAATGAGGGGGTAATGCATTGTTAGATAAATTACAGAAGAAACATCACATGCGTAGTCATGATATTATGGCGAAGACCTTGTGTCTATGGACAGTAGTTGTGTGCTACTACAGTGGATGTGTTCCACCGGCAGTGATTGTGTATCATTATACAATAGTTGTGTGCTACTACGGTGGATGTGTTCCACCGACAGTGATTGTGTATCACTGGAAAATAGTTGTGTGCTACTGTGGTGGATGTGTTCCACTGGAAGTGATTGTGTATCACTGGACAATAGATGTGTGCTACTACAATGGATGTGTTCCATTGACAGTGATTTTGTATCACTGGATAGTAGTTGTGTGCTACTACGGTGGTTGTGTTCCACTGGCAGTGATTTTGTATCACTGGACAATCGATGTGTGCTACTACGGTGGATGTGTTACACTAGCAATGATTGTGTATCATTAGACAATAGTTGTGTGCTACTAGCAGTGGTTGTGTACCACTAGTGGTGATTGTGTATCACTGGACAATAGTTGTGTACGAATAAGGCTTGGCGCAGTCGTGTTCTATTGGATGGAATTGAGGTACTTGTGTGCTACTAGCTAATTTCCATGGAGACTATTAGATCACTTGGGAGTAGTTGTGTGTTTCTTGATCACAGAGACGGTGATGGATGATTTGAGATATCAATGGCATGGTATTAGTTGTGTGCTACTAGTTGATTGCAAAGTAGTCAATGGACTACTAGACGAAGACATTGTGGAAAGATACCTCCCTAGATAAGAGGGAGCGTTGATGTTTTGGTAGCTGCAGGAGGAACTTTCCTCTAGAAAGCCTTTCTTAGAAGAGAAGAAGATTATGGAAGTCCAAGAAAACCATTAAACAATGGAAGAATACCCCATAAGAGAAGTCAGCCCACAAGGAAAAGAATAAAGTGAAAATAAGATCCCTAGAGATAAATTCGGCCTAGCCAGGTGACCTGAAGACTATAAATAAGGGAGACATCTAGCTCATTTGGACACACTCACACTCAGTCTCTCATGAAGAAGAAGGCACAAGTATAAGGAGGAGGAAAAGAAGACGTAGTGCAACAATATTTGAGCTTCGTATTTATTCTTGGTAGTGGTTTTCTCTTGTGTGATGTATCTCTAAGGAAGTGCACTCTAGTTGTATGGCGTTGTTGCTGCAGCTAGGAGCACTAGCTTGTGGGCTATCCTAGTGTTAGGTTTTCTTCCTTGTCTATTTCTCTTGAGAGCTGGTGTATGGTTGGATTATTGTGAATGGAATCTATCTAAGAAAGGTTGTTGGGTTTAGCAACATCAAAGCATTAATAAAAGATTCCAACTCGAACAATATCAATATCTCTATAAATCATGTTTACCAATGCAAACAATTTATTTCTCCAATGCAAACTTCAGATTAGTGACTTTAAAATTTGGGTGAATGGAGTCTTGAAATCATCAGTTAGATCAACAAAAACCCTAGGGGTGTAAATCATCTTACTCCCTAGGGCATGCAAATCAAATTAAGGTAAATCTAGGAGGGTGTACACCCTTGTACTCCTCCTAGCAACCTTGCAATAAATGAATTGTAAACTAGCAAATGAGATGAAACCTGATGGAAGGTGTATGCACTTATACTCCTCCAAAGGTTTCAACCAACAATAATCATGAAACTAGCAAAAAGAACTAACGATTGCATATTTTCCTTACCAATTTCAAGAGAGATGCAAGATCAAACCCTAGCTCATCAAGCAATGACCATTCATAAGCAAGAGAAGACGTCTCCAATAGGTGTGCACCACCTTATCTCAACACTTCACCAAGAGAGATCACCAAAATTCATTTGCACAAGAGAGAGATTCCAAATTGCCCAAGTAGGGCGCAAATTTTAGCCACAATAGTCTTCTCACAATGGGAGACCTATATGATGAAAATGAAATAGAAGTGATCCTTATTTATACAAACCCTCCTAAAAGTGTTTGTCCACTTGATTTTAGGATAAACCCAACAACCCTTACTTTCACCCTTTAAAAACATAATTTGACTTTTATTAAAAAATACCAAAAAAACCCTAATGTGACATCATCCCTCTAAAGGGTGACGTTTTGGCACTTGTTCGCAAGTTGTTGCAGTAGAAGATGGAAGTTGTTGGGACTTTTAGGGCCTCCCTCTCATGTGATAGGGTTTCCTCCTTCAGGTCATGCCTTCTTCCATTAAAATGTGTCAAGTGTCGATCATCAATAACTCCACCACCAAACTCTATCCTGAGGGTGATGTCAAGCCTCTCAAGTGTGATGTTTTGGCCTCATGAGAAAAATGTTGGGATGGAAGTGAGCTAGGATAGAACCTCCAAGGTCTCTTTCTAGCCATCAAAGGGTACCATCATCATTCGGTGTGTCGGCCATGGTATCCAACTTGTGGGCTTCAAGCCCCAAGGAAGCCCAAGCTAGGCTTGTTCTTCCAAACCTGTCCACCAACTAGGTCCTGCAAGGACAATGAATACTCTCTCCAAGGATCTCAATTCAAATGGATCATGATAAGTAAATCAAGTGAATAAAAGATCCATATAAGCATGTACGTGAAAACCACCTCTTCAAAATAAACAAGTGCTCAAAGACCTTATGCAATTTACCAAGTGTAGGTATGGCAGGGTTGACAAAGAGACCTATTGGGTGAATCGTACCTCAAGTTTAGCAGTGTTTCCCAAGTGGACCCCTCTCTAGGTCATGTGGAAAAAGTGACATGGATGGGGGGAATACTTGTGGGCATGGAGTTCATGACATACAAGGGATCGCAATATCTCATTTATTGGTGCCTTTGTAGAGGGTATGTTGCACCTTAATTTTCAATGCAACCTTTTTCCAAGTCCATTTATTACCTTTTGTTCTTTTAAGATTTTTCAAGGTTGAAGCCAAGGTGGGGCTTCTACCTAAGCATGAAAAATAGTTCCCACCTTGACTCTACCCTGGTCACATCATGCTTTCCCAAGTTGAAGACAATGTGTGGGGCTTCTACCTAAGCATGAAAAACATTACCCACACATGCTCCACCCTGGCTGGCATTTTGTATTGGTTATTTTCATGGGTCCCATTAGTTTCTCATGAGAGACATTTCATTGTCCTCGGGATCCCTGGGCAAGCATCTAGAAGGTTCGTGATTGGATTTTATCTTTTTCCAACTACAAACCTATAGGCCTTCATCCCCTTCTCCCCATGAAATGAGGGATAATCCCTTCTTGGGCCAGTATACTCAGAGATCCCAAAATGTAAGGATATGAGGGGATGAAGTGTGGAAAGTGACAAATATGGTCGGGAATGGCACGATGACTCGTCAAGAGGACCTCCCAGTAGAAAACCTATCCCTAAGGGTGACCACTTACTAGGGCACAATGTCAACCACCAAGGTGAAACAAGGCACAAAGCATAATCTCCAAGCATATGTTACATAATCAAAAGCAATTTAAAATGAAACTAACTCAAATGCCTCAAATATTGAAATGACACTCACCATAATACCTAGCTTGTACCTCATGGAGCAAGACCCAATGTCCTTCATAAACAAGTTGATGTGGTGGATATCCTCATGATGAACATGAGATCTGTGGTGGTGAAGTGAGCCTCTATCTATGCAAGTGGACATTTTTGGTCAAGTTGTCTCTTGGTACTCCATGTATGCAACCTGGGGGGCTTGAGACATCATCTACTTAGTTATTCCTAGGAATTGGGGATAAAATCTGGCTCCAAGTTGGGGACATGTACTCGTCGTAGAGTGCATGAGAACAACAACATATCTTGGTGGACCAGTGCCTACACTGAAACATAAAACTATAAAATCTAGGTTGGTTCTATCACCCTTCATCCATATATATCAAATCTCAAAATAACAACTAATCTAGAAATAAAATTTTGCATTTTTTCCAAAATTTCTAAACTAAACATGTAATATGATGAAATCAATATGCAAGTAGAGAAAAATGAAATATGAAATGCATCTAAACTACCATGAGAAATCAAGATCCAAATGTAAGGAAGAAAGATGACCTACCTACCTACCTAGGGCCTAAGCCCTGAATAAGTCAATTGCCTTGAACGTAGGGTCAGAGAAGAGACCCATCCACTGGTAATGACATCTTTCTCTCGTCCAAAGTTGTCAAGTAGTACATCCCTTTCTTAGACTTATTCTGAATGATGTAAGGACCAAGCCAAGTGTCGTCATCCTTCTGGTCATATTTAGGCTTTCCCTTCCTCTTGTCCCAAATGAACGCAAGACTTCCTTCATTGTAGTTGATGTAAGGTATATTCTTGATGTAAGGATAGGAAGCAGGCTCTGTGTTGACTGCATTTCTGGATGGACCCCGGCTCTTTCCCTTGGAACTTTGCAAGCTTCTCCTTGTAATCATTTGTCCTTGGGAGTAATGTATCTATGTAATCTTATTGTGCAAAAGGTAGATCCCAAGGATTATACTCAATAATCTGATGAGGTACATCAAAGTCGCACCCACTCGTGTAGTCAAGACTTTCAGGGTCCATCACATGCTTGTCAGCCCGCTCTTGACAATATAAAATCTCAAAGGTGTCATCCCCCATGGAAATATGTGCATGGGTGAGATCCATACTAAGAAAACCTCCAAGAGTGGCGAACCAACTTCTTGATAGAAGCATTCTCCAAGCATCTCGAACGTCAATCACTAATATATTCATAAGGATGTTGATATGAGGGAAATCAATCAAGTAAAATTCAACATCTTCACATAACCCATAAACCTTGATGCTTTTAGAATAAAATCCACAAATATTTCCATATAGTTGGGTCGTCTTTAAGCCAAGTTCCTCCATCACCTTCAAGGAAATGAAATTTGTTGAGGCCTCATAGTCTAGCATATAATTGTTTAAGCGGAGGTCGTTCATGCGCAAAGAAAGATAAAAGGGAGGGTCACTTTCCCTTTGTCGATCAAGATACATTATGTTAAGGATCATTGGAGGGTCCTCTTTTTCAGCTGGTATGTTCAATAACTTCAAGACTTCCCTCCTTATAGAAGGAATCTTGCACATATTTATCATAGGGACTGCCATGTTCAAATTTCCAAACATGCCTGGCACATCTGTGTTCAATTGAATCTCGTCTTCTATTGAAGTTGGCTTCGGAAGAAACTCATGGAATAGAGGTGGAGGTGGTGGGACTACCCTCTTTGTAGATGGAAGAGGAGCTTCCACTTATGGTTGAGGTTGAGTGAAAGGTTGTTGCGAAGGAAATGAGGCTTTATTTCTTCTTGCATATGTCAAAACTTCCCTTTTTCTCAATTCCTTTTTCTAATCCTCTGTTAATTGATTCAAAACTCTGAGTCATCCTTCTCTATCTCCTCTTTTTCTAACTTCATCGTTTTTTTCCTAAGTGACATCTTCTTCTCAGAAATTGCAAATCGTGTCCATGAAATTTATACCATCAGAAGAGTCTTCATCATGTCAGGGACCCTCATCCTCTCGATGAGGTTCTTGGCAAGGAGAACAACATGGTGTCTCTTCAATGTTGACCATCACAATCAGGTTCAAAGTGTCGAGAGCCTCTGCCTCTTGTTGAGGCCTTGGCTTCCAACTTGTGGCATCTCTCTTTTGTCTAGCAAAGGGAGGTCTGGATGTAGATTGTGTTGGGTTGTTATATTATTTGCAGTGAAAGTTGAGTCGAGGTAGATTGACTAACGGTTGAAGGTCGAGGTGGATCGACAACAAATCAACCGACAAGAGGTCGAAGTTCAATAATGAGGCGAACGACTAGAGACCAAATGAAGGTCGATTGGTAGTCAACTGGTAACCCGACTTGGAAGTCAATTGTAACAAAATCTCAGGATTTGTGGATTTGTAGCCAATTCTATGCGTGGATCTGTAACCATTTTTGGGCACCAATATTTAGGATTTTTCCTGTTGTAAAGCCTGTAAAGAGGCATGTTGTAAGGTCTTAAAGGCTAATGTGAGAATGCAAAATGTTGTAATGCTAGTGCATGGTAATCGTATGTTGTTGGTCATGCATAGGCAAGTCGATTGGCTACAGGGTTGTTCTTGCATAAGCAAGAGGGTATGATATCGATTATGTCTTAGGTGTGGACCAAAGTTAGACATGCAAAATGCTCAAAGGAATGTTGGTTTCTCCCGGTTAAGGGTTCCAAGGTAAAATATCGGTGTACTATGTGATTGCTTGTTGATTAAATTCTTCTTCTCTTCTGCTAGGATTAGTGTGGAAGTGTCTTGCATTTTTTGACATGTGGTATCAGAGCTTGGGTTTTCCCTGACAAGTGAGTGATCAAAGAGGTGCCATGCTTTAGCGAGTATATCATATCTTGATTTTCAAATCATGAATCTAAGAACTAAACCCTAGGTATAGTTAGATTCGTAAGTCATAAGTTGTGTTAAAGATCGTGGTAAATAATAGCGAGCAGTTTCAGAATAGAGATAGAAAAATTCAATGGTCCCAAATTTTGAGCTTTGGAAGCTTAAAATGGAAGATCTTCTTGTGGATTGAGAACAATGGACAACGATCTGTCCAGGTACCCAGTCAACAGGCATGTCGACGGAAGAACGGGAGAAACTCGAAAGAAGAGAAAGAAGTATGATTCAACATTGTCTTGCATATTCAGTGATGTTGAATGTCTCGGGTGAATATTCGACCAAGAAATTGTAGGACAAGTTGGGAAGCTTATACCAATCGAAATATTTGGTAAATAAGTTGTTTCTCATAAATAAATTGTATCTTGTGAGGATGAGTGATGGTAGTTTGGTGATTGAGCATTTAAATGTGCTTAATACCATATTAATCCAATTATCGTTTGTGGATATTAAGATCACTGATGAGGATAAGTGTATCATCCTATTATGTTCTTTGCCAGATTCTTGGGATAGCTTAGTCATGGCTATTTGGAGTAATATAACCATACTAGCACTAGAGGATGTGGTTGCTTCTCTATTGTCGGAAGAAATAAGAAGGAAGATAATGGAAGGATTGACCAAAGATGCTCTTGTAGTGAGAGGTCGACCGGTAGACAAAGATAAAAGAATATTCTCCAATAGAAAGTTCAAGTCGAAGGGTAGATCTAGATCCCTAGTTTAGTCAACGCGAAGATGATGGAAATGCGGTAAATCTGGGCATTATAAAGAGGATTGTAAGTTGAAGGAAATAAAATTCATTGTTGGATCCTACGAGAAGCAATTGATTGAGAGAAAGACGGCCTTGGATAAGGGAGGTGATGTGTACCTAGCGTCAACCAATACACAGTCAGATCAAGATGTTTGGTTGATCAACTCAGGAGCATCTTATGATATGAAACCACACAAATAATGGTTATGTTGATACGAACGATATGATGGGGGTGATGCGTTCTTAGGGGATGAATCGACAAACAGAATTGTCAGACGGGGAAGAGTTTGACTGGCACTGTAGGATGGGAGGAAAAGAACACTTCTAGGTGTGCTACACATTCAAGGTTTGGCAAGAAACCTGATATCTATCAGAAAGATGAGTGATGCAAGTGTGCCTACTCTATTTCATAAGGATTCATGCAAAATGGTCAGAGTTGCGATGGTCTTAATGAGAGGAGTTCGGATTGGTACCCTGTACAAGTTGTTAGGGAATGTCGACTCGACTCAATGCAACAACATCCTTGCTCTTGAAATTGACTCAACTATGACTCAACTCAACTCGATGTTGACACAACTCAACTTAACTCGAGCTAAGTCAGTTCAAACCGACTCGACAAGACATGATGAGATCGACCCGACCAATTTATCGCACGAGAGGATGGGACACATTGGAGAAAAAGGACTTCAAGCTATGCAACACAAAGGTATGGTCGAAGGTTTTCCTAAATGTGGTTTAGTAGTCAACTTTTCTGAAAACTGCATATATGGAAAACAAAGTCAGGCGAGGTTCCCATCTGAAGCGACAAGGGAAAATGGGATTCTAGAACTGGTGCATAGTGATGTGTTTGGCCTGGTTACAGTGCCTTCACTTAGTGGATCCCTGTATTATGTCTCCTTCATAGATGATTTTTCCAGGAAGACGTGGATATATTTCCTAAGGAAGAAATCATAGGTTTTCAAGAGATTTAAGGATTTTAAATCTCTTGTGGAAAACCAAATAGAGAAAAGGATTAATGTGTTAAGGACTGATAATGGGGGTGAATTATGTGGAAATGAATTTGATAAGTTCTATAAGCAATGTGGCATAGCACGCCAAAATATGACACCATATACCCCACAAAAAAATGGAGTTACCGAGAGAATGAACAGAACGTTGATGGATAAGGAAAGGAGCATGCTCAGTGGTGTTGAGCTCACATAAAAATTATGGGCAAAGGCAATTGAGACTACAAGATATCTTGTAAATATGTCTCCCTAGTCAGCACTAGTTGACACGACTCCAAATGAGGTATGGTCTGGTAAGAAGCCTTCGATGGCACATCTCAAATTATTTGGTTGTGATGCATTTCTATATGTTCCCAAGGAAAAGAGAAGCAAGATGGAAAAGAAGGTAGGCAAATGTATTTTCATCGGATATAAAGTAGGGATGAAAGGATATAAGCTATGGGATTCCACATCAAGGAGAATAATGTACAATCGAGATGTGGTTTTAGAGAAGCTTGAGGTAAATCTGAGCCTGAGGAAGTTTTTCAAACCGAGAATAATCCTGATACAGTGCGGTTTGAAATAAGCAACGAAGAAAATGATTCAGATGAGTCGACAGAATCTAAAGAAGAGGTGGAGCAAATGAATCCAGTAGTAAGGAGGTCAGAAAGAATAAGAAAATTGGTTGAGAGGTATAGTCCACCCAACTTTTGTTTCGCATTTGTGCTAACTGCCATATATGATGAGTCCAAGTTGGTCGGTGAGGCAGTCAACTTGGCAGATGGTAAACTATAGAAGAACGCCATGGTCGAAAAGATGGAATCCGTGTACAAAAATGAGACATGGAATTTGGTCAAGTTACCTAGTGGAAGAAAGCCCATTGGTAGCAAGTGGATGTTCAAAAAGAAGATGAAAGTCGTAGGTCAAGTCGAGAAGTTCAAAGCTCGACTAGTAGTGAAAGGTTATTCCCAATTCGAACGAGTCAACTTCGGTGAGTTTTTTCCCCTACTGCAAAATTAATTACCATTAGAGTACGAGTGTCTCAGGCTGCAACATTCGATCTGGAGATAGAAAAAATGGATGTGAAGACAACGTTCCTACATGGGGACCTAGAAGAATAAATCTACATGAAACAACCTGAAGGATTTGTAATAAAGGGAAAGAAAGAGTTGGTGTGAAAACTTGAAAGATCCCTTTATGGTCCAAAGAAATCGCCAAGGATGTGGTACCAGAAGTTTGACACTTACATCCTTAGTTTTGTATTTGTGAGAAGCAAATATGATCACTGCATATATTCCAAGGAAGAAGGTGGGTGTTTCATATATGTAGCTTTGTATGTCGATGGCATGTTGTTAATTGGAAACAACATGGACGCAATAAAGGAGGTGAAGAAGTAGCTATCCTCCAAGTTTAAAATGAAGGATCTATGTGCAGCTAACTTCATTATGGAAATGGAGATTAAGAAATATCGAACCGCTAGAAATATCTGGTTGAATCAGATGAAGTATATTGAAACAATTCTAAAACGACTCAACATGCAGGAATGAAAACTAGTGAACGTGCCAATTCCAGTGGGAGAAAGGCTTACTGTTGAATAGTTTCCATAGACACAGGAAGAAATAGAGGACATGGCATATTATCCCTATGCAAGTGTTTTAGGTAGTCTAATGTATGTGATGGTCTGCACTCGACTAGACATTGCCCATGCAGTGGGAGTGTTGAGCAGGTACATGTTGACACCTGGAAAAGAGCGTTGCACAAATGTCAAAAGAGTATTAAGGTATTTGTGTGGCACGAAGGACTATGTTATATGCTACCAAGGAAAACCTAGAGGTGACAGTGGTAAAATGGACGTACATGGCTTTGTCGATGTCGACTAGGCTGGAGATCTAGATCAATGGAGGTCGACCAGTGGATATGTCTTCAAGATGTTTGATGGAGCAATAAGTTGGATGAGTAAGCGACATGTGGTCGTAGCCTTGTCAACAACATAAGTTGAATACATGGCGGCCACTCATGGAAGCAAAGAAGCAGTATGGATTCAAAGATTTTGTTGAGGAATCGAGTTTGAGTAGAGAGCTATGAAGGTGAGTTGTGATAGTCAAAGCGCAATATTCTTGGTAAAGAACCCTGCTTAGCATTCAAAGACTAAGCAGATTAATGTACAATACCATTTCGTAAGAGATATGGTGGAAAATAACAAGGTGCTACTGGAGAAAGTAGACACGTTAGAAAAAATAGAAGACTTGTTGACCAAGTCTGTGAGTGTTGTGAAGTTCTCTTGGTGCGGAGAGGCAATGGGAATTACTACCTTGGGTCTCTGAATGAAAATTCAAGAATCTCGTGCTTTATCAAAGAAGACAACAAGTGGGAGAATGTTGGGTTGTTATATTCTTTGCAGTGAAAGTCGAGTCAAGGTAGATCGACTAATGGTCAGAGGTCGAGGTGGATCGACAACACGTCAAATGACAAGAGGTCAAAGTGTGGGCGTGAGACGACCAACTAGAGACCGAATGGAGGTTGACTGGTAGTTGATTGGTAACTTGACTTGGAAGTAGACTATAACAAAATCACGGAATTTGCGGGATTTGTAGCCAATGATATCCATGGATCTATAACCATTTTTGGGCACCAATATTTACTGTTTTGCTTGTTGTAAAGCCTATGAAGAGGCGTGTTGTAAGGTCATAAAGGCTAATGCGAGAATTCAAAATGTTGTAATGTTAGTGCATGGTAATCGTAGGTTGTTGGTCATGCATATGTAATTTGATTGGCTACAGGGTTGTTCTTGCACAGAAAAGAGGGTATGGTATCGATTGTGTCTTAGGTGTGGACCAAGATTAGACATGTAACCTTTTATTATGATTTAATTGGACAACAAGAAAGAAGAACACTCAAAGGAATGTTGGTTTCTCCCGGTTAAGGGTTCCATGGTAAAATCTCGGTGTACTATGTGATTGCTTGTTTCATTTGCGTTCTTGATTAAATTCTTCTTCTCTTATGTTAGGATTAGTGTGGAAATGTACTGCATTTCCTGACAGATTGATTTATTTCCATAGTGGTTAATTGGCCCATGATCTTATTCTGAGCTTGGACAAACTAAGTACTCATCTGGTCTATCTTTCGAGTCAATAGAGCAATTGGATTTGTTGTACTACTGTTAGAAGATTTGGTCTTTGCTTCTGCCTTGGAATGAGGATACTGAAAAGGATCAACCTTTGAGTCAAGGAGGTTCTCTTCAATCTTTGCATTATACTTGGCTTGTGCCAAAGTGGTGGTCTTCTTATCCTTCAGAATGAAACGAAATTGTCGATCAAAAGCATTCATATAAAGAATATGAACAACTGCATCATGACGTAGATATGTCGAGATTTGATCGTATAATATGTCAAACATGTTGTCAAATTCATTTACTATATCATTCTCCTTCTTCTTTATTTGATTGAACTAAGCTACAAGATTTATGTTGTCTTTCTCTGTTGTCCATCTATTCTTGAATAACTTGGAAAAGTATTCATAAGATGCTATGTGATTATTAGGAACTCCTCTGAACCATTTATGAGCATCTATAGTTAATCATGAAGCTAGTATCTTCGTTGCTACATCCTCATCTTCCACTTCTGCATTTCCCATGTCTCGGTCCATATCATAGAGATGATCGTCGATTGTGATCACATTGTTTCCCTGGAACTTTGGCAACCATTTGTGAGACTCTTTTGGCATGGTATTGGAATATTCGGGGATGGTGGCCATGTTCAAGGGTTTGTAAAGGTCTTTTCCCCAAGGGTAAGCCATTGGAGTAAGGGGAAGGGTACCTTGGAAAAGAGTTTTGACAACAAGAGACTTGAGAGGAGGCCTTCTTTGGTAAACTTTAAAAGGCTTGAATATCCAAGGGGGAAAAGTATTGAGGGAAGATGGATTCTAGGAAGGTGGATTTGTCACATGAGCTTCAAGAAGATCTCATCAAGCGTGGAAGGGGAATTTCCTTCTAGTGGAGTCGCCACGCAAGCTAGGGATAAGGATTTGGTAAGGAATCTTTCCAAAGTGTCGTAAGGGAACGAAAGAGGATTCAAAATCCTCCTTGGCAACAATGCCAAAATGTTATCGCACAAATTGTAGGTTATGAAAATCTCGACCCAATCCACAATATGACGATAATGGTGGGAGAGTTTGCCCATTGTCACCTTATATAAACCCTCCCCTCGCTTTAGTGAAGGAAGAATTCAACACAACGGGGGAGTATCGGGTGAACCTAGGGAGAAATGAGATAAAAAGTGAGATGATGGAAGTAATGCCCCTATAAGTCAAGATACTAAGTGGAATATAGCTTGGAAATGAGTCTCAAAAGTGGTTAATAGTTTCCAAGAAACTTGAGTATGTGCAAGAGATGATTGTACCTAAACGAGACACAAGAAAAGACATGTATGCAAGCTTAAGGTTAAGTGGACAAGCAATTTAATCTTGAAGCCCTTGTTTGCAGTGGTCAACAAATATATATACTAACAAGTAAATGATTGTTAGAGCTGCTATACAAGATGTTAAAAGTCAGATAAATGATGCAAGAGGTGACATAACAATCACTAGTATAACTCAAGTATGAAAGCATAAGACTTTAGAAATAAACTAAGGATGTTATAAACAAGTATTGACGAGATATTTTATCAACCTTATGGATGTATAAAACTATTTCTATAGGAGAAAATTTCAACCCACAAAAGAAGCAAGTAAACCAGCCAAAAAGTGCGTTGAGGCTAGTAGATTATAGGGGCAATTTATTAGCAACTTTTGACGGTTGAAAAGTGAGTTGTAATCAAAGTAGAGAGAGAATTGTTGCAGCCCTAATATTTGTAGCAATTGTTGAGTTATAGCTCCAAGAAGAGTAAGAAAAACAAGATGCCCTAGAGGATTTAGCAACCTCAAAACATCGAGACAATATTCCAACTCGAACCATATCAATATCTCTTTAAATCACGTTTACCAATGTAAACAATTTATTTCTCCAATGCAAACTTCAAATTAGTGCCTTTAAAATTTGGGTGAATGGAGTCTTGAAAGAATGAGTTAGATCAATAAAATCCATAAGGGTGTAAATCCTCTTAATCCCTAGGCCATGCAAATCAAACTAATGTAAATCTAGGAGGGTGTACATCCTTGCACTCCTCCTAGACCGCTTGCAATAAATGACTTGTAAACTAGCAAATGAGATGAAGCTTGATGAAGGGTGTATGCACTTATACTCCTCCTAGGGTTTCAATGAACGATAATAATGAAATGAGCAAAAAGAACTAACAATTGCAGATTTTTCTTACCAATTTCAAGAGAGATGCAAGATCAAACCCTAGTTCACCAAGCAATGACCATTCATAAGCAAGAGAAGAAGTCTCCAAGAGGCGTGCACCACCTTAGCTCAACAATTCACCAAGAGAGATCACCAAATATCATCTGCAAAAGAGAGAGATACAAAATTGCCCAAGTAGGGCGCAAATTTCGGCTACAATAGTCTTCTCACAATGGGAGAGCTAATGATGAAAATGAAATGGAAGTGATCCTTATTTATACAAATCCTCCTAAAAGTGTTTGTCCACTTAAATTTAAGGTAAACCACAAAGTAAGGGATCAACAACCCTTACTTTTCCCCTTTACAAAAGTAATTTGACTTTAATTCAAAAATTGCACCAAAAAAACCCTAATGTGACATCATCCCTCTAAAGGGTGACATTTTGGCACTTTTTTGCAAGTCGTTGGAGTAGAAGATGGAAGTCATTGGGCCTTTTAGGGCCTCCATCTCATGCACTAGGGTTTCCTCCTTCAATCCATGCCTTCTTCCATTAAAACATGCCAATTTTCCATCATGAATAACTCCATCACCAAACCCTAGTCCTAGGGTAACGTCAAGCCCCTCAAGTGTGATGTTTTGGCCTCAAGAGCAAGACTTTGGGATGGAAATGGTAAAGGATATATCCTCGAAGGTGTATTTTAGGCCTCCAAATGGTACCATCATCATCTGGTTTGTGGGACGTGGTATCCAACATGTGGGCTTCAAGCCCCAAGGAAGCCCAAGCTAGGCATATTCTTCCAAATTTGTCCACCAACTAGGTCCTGCAAAGACAATGAATACACCCTCCAAGGATCTCAATTCACATGCATCATGATAGGTAAATCAAGTGAATAAAAGAGCCATATGATCATGTACATCAAAACCACCTCATCAAAATAAACAAGTGCTCAAAGACCCTATGCAATTTTCCAAGTTTAGGTATGGGAGGGTTGACAAAGTGACTTATTAGGTGAATCGTACCTCAAGTTTAAGAGTGTTTCCCAAGCGGAACCCTCTCTAGGCCATGTGGACAAAGTGACATGGATGGGAGCAATACTTTTGGGCATGGGGTTCATGACATACAAGGGATCGTAGTATCTCATTTATGGGTGCCTTTGTAGAGGGTGTGTTGCACCTTTGTTTTCAATGCAACCTTTTTCCAAGCCCATTTATTGCCTTTTGTTCTTTTAAGATGTTTCTAGGTTGAATCCAAGGTGGGGCTTCTACCTAAGCATGAAAAAAAATGCCCAACTTGACTCTACCCTGGTCACATCATGCTTTCCAAAGTTTAAGACAATGTGTGGGGATTCTACCTAAGCATGAAAAGCATTTCCCACACATGCTCCACCCTGGTTGGCATTTTGTATTAGTTATTTTCACGAGTCCCATTAGTTTCTTATGAGATACATTTCATTGTCCTCGAGATCCCTGGGGGAGCATCTAGAATGTTCATGATTGGATTTTATCTTTTGCCAACTATAAGCCTCTGGGTCTTGAGTCCCTTCTTCCCATGAAATGAGGTATAATCCCTTCTTGGGAAAGTATATCCGAAGATCCCAAAAGGTAAGGATATGAGGGGATGAAGTGTGGAAAGTGACAAGTATGATCGGGAATGGCACGATGACTTGTCAAGAGGACCTCCCAGTAACAAACCTATCCCGAAGGGTGACCACTTACTAGGGCGCAATGTCAACCACCAAGGTGAAACAAGGCAAAGAGCATAATTTCCAAGCAGATGTTACATAATCAAAAGTAGTTTAAAATGAAACAAACTCAAATGCCTCAAATATTGAAATGACACTCACCATAATACCTGGCTTGTACCTCATGGAGCAAGACCAGATGTCCTCCAGGATCAAGTTGATGTGGTGGATACCCTCATTATGAACCTGAGATATGTGGTGGTGAAGCGGGCCTCTATCTGTGCAAGTGGACACGACCGGTCAAGTTGTCTCTCAGTACTCCATGTCTACAACTTGATGGCCTCGAGACATCATATCCTTAGTTATCCATAGGAATTAGAGATAACAATACCCATTAAGGATGGGACTTGGAGAATGTGTATCAATTACGAGGCATTGAATAATATTACACTAAATACTTGATACCATTTTCCAAGGATTGATGATATACTGGACTAGTTGTAGCATGCCAATTATTGCACTAAGATGGATTTAAAATTAGGATATACCAATGTACGATTCAAAGAAGAAGATACTTAGCAGACTGCCTTCAAGACAAGGTAAGGTTTGTATGAGTGGTTGGTTATGTTATTTTTTTTATGCAACGCACCAGCTACAATTATGAGACTAATGAATGATGGTTTGCGCCCTTATCTAGATTCATTTGTCATTGTTTATTTGGATCATATATTGGTTTGTATTTCTATATGGGAGGAAAACATCTCACACTTTATGCAAGTGTTAGAGACTTTGAAAAATTATTAGCTTCTGACAAATATCAAGAAATGTGAGTTTGCTCAACAGTCTTTGTGGTATGTGATCGGTGGAAAGGAGCTCGAGATAATTCCCGCAAAGATGGAGTCCATCATGAAATCAATAGTTCCTCCAAATGTCACTGAAGTTAGGAGTCATTTTGGGGAAGCACAATACTTGCGTAAGTTCAAAGCTTCATTTTCAGTGGTAGTTGCACCACTCCACTCTATAACATCCATTGGTAAGAGTTTCCAATGGGGGAAGAACCAACAAAAGACCTTTGATGAGCTGAAAAGAAAGATCAATCAAGAATCAATGCTTGTGCTACCAAATTTGCAGAAGCTTTTCGAAGTAGAGACAGATGCAAGTGGGTATGCCATGGGAGCATTCCTGATGGAGGGAGGAAGGCCCATTTACTATCATTCTGAAGTATTTCATGGGGTAGTTCTCAACTACCCTACCTATGACAAGGAGCTCTATGTCTTGGTACATGTTGTCAACAAGCGGAAGCACTATTTGATGGTAATGGAGACCATCATCCACACAGATCACTAGCCACTACAATATTTGTAGGCACAAAGTAAGCTACAACAAACTAGGGATTACAAGTGGATGGGGTTTTTACTACAATTTCATCTAGTCATCGAGTGTAAGAAGGGAAGTACAAACAAGTTGGTATACATGCTTTCATGGCCACCCACATCCAATATTATAGCTTTGGGAACTCTAGTGCACATGGATCCTTTTACCCATGATGCATACAAAGAGGCTTACAAAGAAGATTAGGACTTCAAGGAGGTGTTTCAACAATTACAGAGCCAAATTCACACAGAATAAGGTGACAACAAGGTTGACTATCATTTCTAGAATGGTCTACTCTACAATCTTGACAATATTTGTGTTACTAAAGGTGAGTGAATGCAACTTATCAGAGAGACCTACACCTCCAAGGCTATAGGACATTTTGGTGTTGGGAAGACAGTTGCTAACTTACAAAGGTATGTGTACTGGCCCAGAATGTAAGAAGATGTAGCATGGTATATTAGAGGATGTATACTTTGTTGTACCAACAAGCCCAGTAACATGAATCAAGGTCTATACCATCCCTTACATGTACCAACTTGACCTTGGGAAAAAAATTCCATGGATTTTATGGGAGGTTTACCGACCACATAGAAGAGACGTGACTATTTATTTGTGGTAGTTGACTGGTTCAGCAAAATGTGCATTCTCATGCCTTGTAAAAGACCATCAAGGGATAGGAAGAAACAAAATTCTTCTTTGAACAGGTCTGGGTGCACTTTGGGATACTAAGGAGCATCATCTCAAATAGGGATACGAGATTTCTCAGTGTATTTTGAACTACATTGTGGGAGAAGATGGACACTAAGTTGAAGAGGTCTACAATATTCCATCCACAAACAAATCATGGGTAGAAAAAAGTAGTCAACATGAATTTGGTGCAGCTTTTGAGGGGTTACAATCAAAATCATTCGAAGACCCGGGATGAAAATTTGATCTATATACAACACTCTTATAATAGAGCAGTCCACACTTCTACTGGTAAGTCACCTTTTGAAATTTTTTTTGGGTATTTGCCACCTTCTCCCTTAGATGTTGTATATGGACAACAAGGAGGAGTCAGGGAGGAACTCACATAAGATGCATTAAAAGCAGAAAACAAATGTTGAGAAGATCAGGCGGATCTGTTTGCAAGTACAGGAGACACTGAAGAAGTCTCAGGAAAATTACAAGGCTAGGTATGACTAACATAGAATAGAGAGAACATTTATATTGGGAGACGAAATAGATACAACCGAATAAGGAAAGGCTACATGTTCTTGGTAAGAATATCAAGGCTTTGTGGTATGGTCCTTTTGAGGTATTGGAAAAGGTGGGATATAATGCCTATAGACTCAGTCTACCCCCATAAATGCACATTTACTCAGCAGTGAATGTGGAGAATCTCAAACTCTATGAGTCGTCCATGTTGGATCAGGAGGAGGAGTAGGTCCTACCTTCCATAGAGGATTTAGCACTAGATGCTCAGGCAGAGTTAACAAAGGACACAATTTTGGAAAAGTGTTCAAGTACTACAAGATAGGGGCAACATGACCTTTGGCAGACTGGGTTGAAAGGGCAACTTCCAGGGAAAGCAAAGTGGTACTCTAGGGAGAAGGTAGATGAAAAATTTCCTCACCTCTTTCTGTAAAGATTTTGGGGACCAAAAGCCTCCCTAAATGGAGAGGTAGGATCCAAATTGGATCATTATATTATTTTTCATATATCTTGATGCTTTTATAGTGGAAAAATTGAAGGAATCAACTTGTAGGGTCATTTTAGTAGCAGGTCCCAGTTTGGAGAATTGGGGTCTGAAACCTTCCGAGGAAATTTTGAGGCATCAAATGTCGTTTTGGGGGGCTAAAAATTTCACAACACAACTAGGTCCTTCTGATGTTATTCTACACATCGATACCTTTCCAACGATGCAAAATTTGCGCCAATCGGAGCTTATATGTAAAATTTATGCCCTCCGCAAGTTGACCTACCCGTGTTGACCATCATGGTTCGAGAGGATGCCATTTCAGCCCCCGTTACTCATGCATATGGGCTAAGCATGTATGTAATTTCAAGAATATTCTAGAGGGTCCAAAACCTTATCACAATTGAGGGTTGAGGAAGTAAAAAATCTACCTTTAGATGGTTATCAAGATATATCGGGCCACTAGGAGGAGAAGGGGTTCCATTCTATGTTATTGTATTTTTTTCCATGGAAGAGAAAAACAACAGAGAGTGGGAAATCAGAGAGCATAACAGAGGGGTTAATGTTATGTAGTAGCCTAACATGCCACGGGTCTCAGGTAACTCCATAGAGAGTACCTTCTCCTTTGTACTTGCATTATTTACATACCAGAGAAAAGATAGTAGATCAACCTCACCTTCTAGTTGGATTTTCTCTCGTAAGGATTTCCTAGAGAAAATCGTTGTGTCATTTTGTGGATGGTGTTAGCACTCTGGAAATTTTGTTCAACTGATAGAAAAACGACAGAGGTAACTATTTCAACCAGCTTTCGAGTTGGGCACTAGGCTACTCAACTCAGAGAGGGTTGTCTCGTGTCACTTGATATTTCTTTGGCAATCAGTGGCTAGATTTAGTTTGTTTTGGTGGTTTTTATAAAGTTGTTGGCAAGGAAGGGGAGGGTCACTCAGGCCTATGGAGTCGAAATTTTAAAAGTGAATGAAAACAATGACTAGCCAATATAACTCTCCTGAGGATAAAGGCTAAATGAGGCAATGAATCTGAGTTGTAAATTCATATTTAAGCAGAGTGTAGGAAGAGGGAGAAAACAAGTAACTGCATCGGAACATTACTGAAATGAATTTTGAATTAGCGAAGAAGAAAATTACACACAACTTAAATTGCTTCAACCGAGAGCATCATAAAATGAATTTTGGGCCTTCGACTATCAAATTTAAACAGAAGAAAATGCAAATTGAATTAAAGAACACAGGAAATACATACAAAGAGAGGAGACAAAACTCATATCACCACCATTAGAATCTTTTCATAGAGACTTCAAAAGCTTTTGCATATGTATTCGATTCAGCTCCAGAAAATTATAATAGAGTTCAAAACAACTAGAATTGTGCCCTTGCACTTCTGCCAACCCTGATACATATGTATCTCTAAACATTTATACAAACAATGAGTCCTTTCGTTTCCAAACCAGTTACAAATAAATAAACGTTTTGTTTGGAAACTGTTTACACGAAAAAAAATAGGCTTCAAAACGCCACTTGTAAATCTCAAAACGTAATAGTTATGTAAAATATGAGAACGGTTTTTGTAAATAATATCATTATGAAGAAGAACCTCTCTCAATTTCTCTAAATTCATTTCCAACTGGCCGAAACATGTCTCGAACAAGAAATCATGAAAACTGAAAAATAGGGTTCAAATATTTCTTCAAATCTCTCAATCTGTAACACCTATGTAAAATCTGGGGGAGGTTTTTGTACATCAACTTGTCTTGAGTAAAAATCGCTCTCGGTTTTGTGAAAATTTACCCCATCTATTCGATATCTGCATTTGAAAAAGATGTCTCTAACAAAAGAAATCATGAATCCGGAAATATAAGGTTCCAAGATGTCCTCGATTCTCCCAGTATGTAACAACTATGAGAAATATGAGAGAGGTTATTGTTCTTTGGCTCGTGCTGAATATAAACCTCTCTCGATTTCTCAAAATGTGCTCTGGTTTGCCCATAATTCACCTCGGAAGAAGACTGGTCAAAATTACTTGAAATCTGGAAACTAAGACTTGAAAACTGATATACTTGAAATTGATCGAATTCGTCTCCAAATGGTTTAACCCCCAACTTACTTTCACTATCCATTTCACAACAATCTTTGTAGCGCTTGTCTTTCTGAAATTTCGGGGACGAGGAAAAGCGGTTTGGGATAGACTGCTTTTCGCCTCGAAATGCATCCGGTGGCGCCACGTGGTCCCGAGTCGAAACCACAGTATTCTTATCGGCCCACTTTCAGGAATTAACCTCCGCGCTAATTCTCCACCCGATATGATCCATGACCGTTGATTTGTAGTGCCTGAGATCTGTGGTCCGTCGGGTCCCATCAGCTCCGCACTCCCGCTAACTTTAGCCTCCTCCTGTTGTATTTGGACCTGTCTTCTAGTTTATCACGCTTCCACATTAGTTTAGCGCATCGCTAAGTTTTGGAAACTGGATTTATCATAAAAATTGTTATAGTGATAACATGGGCTGCAACTGGGGATGCTATCCTCCCTGTGAGGTAGCAAAGAATGACAGACCGAGTGGCTATCCATTGGGTTGTTCCCAAAACACGTGCGTACCCTGATCTGACTTGTCACCATTATCCATTATTAAAATGTCATTGTTAATTAATCCTTGGATACTTGGTAGAGTCCCTACAACCAATCACCCAGATGCTTGACATGGCTATGCACTCATCTTGCGTTATCCTTTGAATAGATTCTATGTTCATGGTGAATAGAAATTTTAGCTCCTCCTCGATGTCTTAGTTTCGCACATGGTCGTTGGGTCTTTATCAATAGGCAATAAGATCTCATAATGGATATAACATACAACACTAAACCATGAAATACATCAGTAGTGTAGATCCAACTAAATAATATCACACACGTGCACCAATCCCGTTGTAATAAAAGGGAACCTCGTTCACCACTGTCCAACTATGTATAGCAATTTTCCATGGCAAGCGACACCTTAACATTTAGAAACCTAGGTGACTAAAGCACTTTATTTGTCTCGGCTCACCACAGGACCTTTGCAATCAATCGTGCATATACATTACAAACTGTAAGATTTGACGAGTATAATATTTATCACAGCTTCTGCGCTAATTCCAGGTACTCTTTGATATCGTAGCGAATTTTAACAATGATTTAAAACATCGCCCATAAAACATCAATGAAATAAAGTATATTAATTAACTCATCATAAAATAGAGCGCGCATAATGAAAACTTGGATTTAATAACCGAGCAATTTGTCTTCGATCCAGAACTTTAAAAGGAACCTCAGGGACAAACAACGCATTTCTCGGGCCAACTGCCTTTCCAATAATTTATGCAACGGTTCCCCCACAAAAATGACAGTTGTGTTTCCCGCAAACAAGGAGCCTACGTTTTAATAGGAAATGAGAGTATTTTGGAGGAAACTTCTAAATAAATAAAACAAAAACGAAACTTCCTTTCGGGTTGGTGCCTGTGTATTGCGCACTGGGTAAATTTTGTTTCCTCCTTTGCAGCTTAGTGCTGATTTTCAATGTTGACTTGTATGCGATTTCGATGAGTGTTGTGGGCGGTTTCAATCACACCATTCGCATCCCTGAAATAAACCATGAGCTGCCACGTACCACGATCGCCTTACCACTGTTTTTTTATCGGGCCGCTTTAGAAAAATTAAACATCGGTTACTTTCACTCCCTGATATGAATATATATCGTCGATTACATTGGTAATTTGTGATTTGGGAGTCTTAGACTGCATCTGAGCGACAAACTTTCGATTTATACGCCATCCGGTTTTCCTTCACGTCAACCTCCTTAAAACATAGACATCATTTCAACACCTGTGTGCTTGTTCTTGAGCTAGTTCATTATTTTTGTGTTCTTGAGCATAATGATTTGATTGTGTGGTCCAACAGGCTTTCTGGAGATGAATTACAATCATGGCTGCATGCTGCTAGAGATGCCTCCATCTTCTTCTGCTTTATTGTTTTCAATATCACCCGTGGTAGGAGGCAGTTGAGAAGGAGATGTGATTTTGAACCTGTCAGGTAATTCTCTTGTCGTCGCTTCAAGGCATGTTGCTACATCTTATCTATCGGTTAAGGCCCATCAAATCCACTAGGTAATTCTCTTATCAATGCTTCAAGGCCTGTCTCTACATCTGTCAATGAACGATTGCCAAGAAGATTGGCCTACGCCACTAGCTCAATTAGCTCATGCTCCAATGCATCGTACTCTTTTTTCAGATCAGAGCACAAAGCCAATGCATGTGTCTGATTTTCCAGACAGGAGAGGCGGGCCATCACATGTGTCTGTAACTGTTTCCACCTGTTCATGTGTTTTCCAAGTTTGGAGAGGAAAGTCGCAAGCTCTGTCTAGACTTGCTTCATCAGATTTACATGTTCAGAGTGTGTAGCATCGTTTTTGGGGCAAGGCACATTGTTAAGAAAATCTAAAAGTCTCAGAAACTGCGCGGGTCAGTGGGATGCCAAACATGGAGCAAAAACCCAGTTTGGGGTATAGCTCCTCCCCACCCTTTCACAAACAAGACATGGAGATGAAGTAGAGGAGGAGGAGGAGGAGGAGGAGGATGCTTCCATTGTTAATAGAGATGCATGTTACACTAATGCTTTCTCTTTGCTTCTTCTTCCTCCGATAACTGGGAGTGCAGAGGTTTGGATTGGGCATTCGACATAATCTCTAACGACCTCTTTGGGCAGTCGAAACTTAATCCCAAGATCTGGAAATAAAACTCAAATTTGATCGGCATTAGAAGATTCGACCTTGGATGAGCACTTGAACTGTCCTGGTGCTCTTTTTATCGTTTTGTGGGTGTTTATCCCACATTGATGAATAGAAATGAGAGTATTTTGTTTATATTCACTGATGGTTGTAAGTCTAATTGATATGTATTGCACCCTTAGTGCCCCTTGTGGGCTCTTCCTCCATGTGACTTGATGCATGGCACTTTGTCGCTTCATCTCGGTWGTTGTAGGGCTTGATAATAAACCCGAGGGTAGAGAAAATGACAACTCGGTAGTTGTAGGGCTTGATAATAAACCCGAGGGTAGATAGTTGTAGGGCTTGATAATAAACCCGAGGGTAGAGAAAATGACAAYWMGAG
>ML781620.1:714578-728930 GCA_009831015.1 Picea engelmannii | reverse complement strand
AAAKTAWTTGACYWAATWMAACMAAARAWTTAWTTGCMSAMWAWTSAAGAAMCTTATTTGACCAAATTCAACCAAARAWTATTTGCCCAATAATKAWGAAATTATTTGACCAAATTCAACCAAAGATTTAATGCAGACAATTCAAGAACCTTATTTGACCAAATTCAACCAAAAAAATTATTTGCCCAATAATGAAGAAATTATTTGACCAAATTCAACCAAAGATTTAATGCAGACAATTCAAGAACCAAAGATTTAATGCAGACAATTCAAGAACCTTATTTGACCAAATTCAACCAAAGATTTAATGCACACAATTCAAGAACCCAATGATGGGATTTAATGCACACAATTCAAGAACCCAATGATGTTTTGTTTAGAAAAAAAATTCTCTTATGTCACAATTCTAAATTTTGTATGTGTCAACATCTAGCTCCAACTGCGGACGACGTCCTCTTTGTGCGGCGATAAAAAATGTATACCAAGTGCTCGATCCATTCGGCTGATCCCATCTCAAAGACTGCACCTATACCAATCCTTCATTCAAAACTAAATGCACTGAAAGTTGAAACTGAAAACCAATAGCTGTCGAAAGATGTTTTGTTTAGAGAAAAAATTCTCTTATGTCACAATTCTAAATTTTGTATGTGTCAACATCTAGCTCCAACTGCGGACGACGTCCTCCTTGCGCGGCGATAAAAAATGTATACCAAGTGCTCGATCCATTCGGCTGATCCCATCTCAAAGACTGCACCTATACCAATCCTTCATTCAAAACTAAATGCACTGAAAGTTGAAACTGAAAACCAATAGCTGTCGAAAACTGAAAACACACATGCTGAAGTCCAAAACTGAAATTGACAAAAATGCTTGGTATTCAAGCTTATTTATATACAACTACTCCTACCCTACTTGTTGAAACCAACGTTGAATCAAGTGATATCAAAATTCCAATGAAGTCAGTCAAGCAAATGGCTTCTTGACTCCAACTTGCTTTCAGCTCCTCCAGATAGAAAAAAGAACTCAGCAAATGATAACTCAAACTGCAAACCCCATTTTATCCCTGTATTCTTGAACAAGAGGTACTCCGTCTTCTTTGATTATTTCGGCTTACTGGAAAAAAGGGTCTTTGAAAACATGTAAGACTATCCCCTTTTGAAAGTCATCCCAAAGACAAGGATCTCTTTCATATGGTTTACCCTCCTTAAATGGACATACAACAAGATGATCATCTTTCACATCATCTAGAGTAGAGACAAGCTTTATGTGCTCTTGGAAATATTTAGATGAAATGACAATCTCACGTGTTTGAGAAAAATCCAAAAATGGTCCTTCATGTTCTTGAATAAGAATGTCATCCTGGCTTTTTAAAATTTATGAATACGTCAAATCAGGAGAGGTGAAATCATGAATGGATTCTGCAACATCCAAAAGACCTAAAACAACTTGTTCTTCTTCAGTATTTCCTTGTAACTTTGAGTAGATATATTTATTGATGGTTTTACTGCCTATACTTTCCGCACATACAATTTCAAATACCTGATTTTCACCAATTTCTTCATGATACAAGTCTTCAGAAAATTAATGAGTTGTAAAACAATTTGAATGATTCTCCCCATACTTTTGACTGTAATAAAGCTGACAAGGTTGTAAATTTTCATTAATTTCATGGGATATGACCCGACTGTCAACATTACGATGCAAATTTGTTTCATTTTCAAGCAAAGCAGGAGCTAATATTTGCTTGGAATGATCCTGTGTACCAAGACAACTAGTCTTTGTTAGTTCTTCCCAATGAGAAGTAACGGGCTTCTTCGATTTCACCATACATTAAGTCTTCGTGATTAATATCAATCCCCATGCATTGAATAAGATTGTCAAAGTTTCCACAAAAGTTTTCAACCAGAACAAAAAATGGGTAACTTTCCTTATAATTCACATAAAATACTGAATAAAAATCTTCAAGTGAAAATAGACTAGAAAATGGAAATCCTTCATACTAGGATTGTGCTTCTTCTTCTAAGGTTGCCATAAACATCTTCATCAAGCAGTCTTCAGGCAATTTAACCCCTAGCCTATGTATGTGCATGTGGAATTTTATCAAATGAAAGGCAACATCATCTCTGTCTTGATCTTTGAACTTTGGCAGATATGTTTGTCAATCTACACAAGGCATGTGATTGGGAAAACCGGGAATGTGAGAGCGATTCATGGGACCATACCTTGTAGATATTGAATTCATCTTTTGACAGTGGAGTCGCCAATGATGTTTTGGAAGTTAGATTTTGCATTGAGAGTGGAGTCGCAAGTGAAAATTTAAATTTTTGGATTCTTCTACCAGTGGAATCACCTTCAAACTAAGTTTTTGATGTGTGGATTCGCCAGAGCAGGAATACAACCAATATGTTTCTAATTTTTTGCTGCTCTCAGACCTTAGAACTCAACCATGTCGTTCTTTCCCAGGGAAAATTTTTCAATTTTGTCCCTGACAACGACGCCAGAATGTTAGCACTCTGTAAATTTTGTCCGACTGATAGAAAAATGATAGAGGTAACTATTTCAACCAGCTTTGGAGATGGGCACTAGCCTGCTCAACTCAAAGAGGGATATCTCGTGTCACTTGATATTTATTTGGCAATCAATGGCTAGATTTAGTTTGTTTTGGGGTTTTTTATAAAGTTGTTGGCAAGGAAGGGGAGGGTCACTCGGGGCTATGGAATCGAAATTCTGAAAGTGAATGAAAAAAATGACTAGACGATAGAAATCTCCAGAGGATAAAGAATAAATGAGGCAATGAATCTGAGTCGTAAATTTTTATTTAAGCAGAGTGTAGGAAGAGGGAGAAAACAAGTAATTGCATCAAAGCATTACTAAACTGAATTCTAAATTGGCCAAGAAGAAAATTACACACAGTTTAAATTACTTCAGCCGAGAGCATCATAAGATGAATTCTGGGCCTTTGACTATCTAATTTAAATAGAAGAAAATGCAAATGGAATTAAAGAACACATGAAATACATACAAAGAGAGGAGACAAAACTTATATCACCACCATTAGAATCTTTTCATCGAGACTTCAAAAGCTTCTGCATATGTATTCAATTTAGCTCCAAAAAAATACAATAGAGTTTAGAACAACCACAATTGTGCCCTTGCACTTCTGCCAACCCTGATACATACGCATCTCTTAACATTTATACAAACAACGAGTCCTTTCGTTTCCAAACCGGTTACAAATAAAGAAATGTTTCGTTTCGAAACCGTTTACACAAAAAAAATGGGCTTCAAAACGCCACCTGTAAATATCAAATCGTAATAGCTGTGTAAAATCTGAGAACGGTTTTTGTAAATAAGATCATTATGAAGAAAAACCTCTCTTGGTTTCTCTAAATTCATCTCCAACTGGCCAGGACTTGTGCCGCAAAAAATGTCTCAAACAAGAAATCATGAAAACTGAAAAATAAGGTTCAAATATTTCTCTGAATCTCTCAAACTGTGACACCTGTGTAAAATCTGGGGGAGGTTTTTGTACATAAGCTTGTCTTGAGTAAAAAAATCTCTCGGTTTTGTGAATTTTTTCCCCATATGTTCGGGATCTGCATTTGAAAAAGATGTCTCCAACAAAAGAAATCATGAATCTAGAAATATAAGGTTCCAAGATGTCCTCGATTCTCCGAGTATGTAATAACTATGAGAAATCTGAGAGAGGTTATTGTTTTTTGGCCCATGCTGAGTATAAACCTCTCTCAGTTTCTCAAAATGTGCTCTTGTTTTCCCATAATTCACCTCAAAAGAAGACTGGTAAAAATCACTAGAAATATGGAAACTGAGACTTGAAAACTGATATACGTGAAACTGATTGAATTCATCTGTAAATGGTTTAACCCCCAACTTATTTTCGCTAGCCATTTCACGGAAATCTCTGCAGTGCTTGTCTTTCAGAAATTTAGGGGAAGAGGCAAAGTGGACTGCTTTTCGCCCCGAAATGCATCCGGTGGCATCACGTGGTCCCGAGTCGAAACCACGATATTATTATCGGCTCACTTTCAGGAATTAACCTCCATGCCATTTCTCCGCCCGATATGATCCCTGACCGTTGATCTGTGGCGCCTGAGATCTGTGGCCCGCCAGGTCCCATCAACTCCGCACTCTTGCTAGCTTTAGCCTCCTCCCATTGTATTTGGCCCTGCCTTATAGTTTATCACGCTTCCACATTAGTTTAGTGCCTTGCTAAGTCTTGGAAACTGGATTTCTCACATAAATTGTTATAGTGATAACAGATGGTGTGTGATTTTATTTTATTGTTCTCTATTTTCTGCATTTTATCTATTTCATGCATAAATAGAAAATCAATAACTAAATATTTTGGAAACCTAAAGGAATTTAATGTTCATACATAGATTTTGGTTTTATTTATCATATCTGTTGTGACAAACTGTTCCAGTGGAATATCCACGACAGTTTATAGATCACTTTTCAGAAAAGGCTCTAAATTATTTGAACTTTTCAAAGACAAGATTATCATTCATCTGAAAATAATCCCAAGTGAAACAAGAGAGATCATCAATGAAAGTCATGATATACCTTTCCCCTGCTAGAGAAGATAGATTGATGTAGCAGACATCATTGTGACCCAACTCAAAGAGGTTTTGTGCTCACCATGATTTTCTAGAGTCAAATGGTGCTTGATGATGCTTTCCAAGCACACATCCTTTACAAACTCCATCAGGGGGGAAACTTTAGTTAAACCAACAACCATTCTTGAGTTTCCATCGACTGCAGACTTCAAAAATTTAGATGTCTAAGTCGTTCATGCCAAGTTCGCTTCACTCATCAATGTGAGCAATGAGAGCAGTTGGTTTCGAGTTGGGTCAAGTCGTCTCACATAATTTATATAAATTGTCCTTTGGGTTGATAAACCCTCTGACGACAATCGACTGACCTTTCTTCAAATCTCGAACGAAGAACCGATTTGGCTAAAACTCCACAATATTACCTTTTTGTGTTAATTGAACAATAGAAAAAAAATTGGCACTGAGATTTGACACATGATAAGTGTCGACAATTCTCCCATGTCGATGGGAAACATCATCTTAACCGAAAATATCAAGAGAAAAATCATCGGTAACATAAATCTTCCTCTCCTCAACTTCATTCAAGGAGGTGAATAAGGAAGCATCCTTGGCCATATGATGAGTGTATCCAGAGTTGACTACCCATTCGGTTTGCATGGAATGAGATAGCAAGTCTTGAGAAGTTTCGACTTGGTAGGTGAAATTATCAACGGGTCGGCGAACAACGAACATGTTTCCTTCAAGGCGTTAAACCTTCCCTTCTAAATAGTCTCTCTCCTTGTAGCAAACATTTTTCACATGTCCAGTCTTTCTAGATTATTGTCATGTCTTATTCTTTCAACTTTCACGGGGTGCATCTGTTTTCCCTTTAGCTGCCTACTTGAGGCATCCATATCTTTGTATAGGGGTATCAAACCCTCTTCTTTCCTTATGATTCAACTAGCCCTTTCCCTTGAGCAAATGAGATTGATATTTACCACCAAGATTTCCTTCTTCAAGCAATCTATGTTGATCTGTGATCAAAAGACCATAGAAAGGTTCAAAGGTGTAATCATTATCATCTTCATTTTGTGCCAACCAATTGGTGTGGAAATTTCAAACGAACACGTCAAATGGTGTTCTCAAATTCATCGGGACTAACTCGATGAGTTTTTCGTCTTTCTTCTAGTAATTCTTTCCATAGTCGCCCAATTTTAACTAGAGTTCCTTCACACGCGCCAAATAGTCCTCTATTTTGTCAAAAGAATGAAGATCGAGAGAGATCAACTCTTTCTCCAATTGCATGAAGTGACTTTCATTTACTTTGTCAGATAATGACTTCAACTTCTTCCAAAATTAATGAGGGCAGTTGATCCACTGATGTGAAAATGAATCACCTATGAGATATAGGTCGTGATGACCCCTACAAACTCATCCTTCTTGCAACCACCAACGAAATTTGTCTGATCATCTATTGGATCTGGAGTTGCAGTCTTCATATACTACCACAATCCTTTTCTCTTCAGTAGGGTTTCCATGTCTAGTGCCCATACTGCATAATTTGATCCATTCAAAATTACTGGATTGATATTCAAAGCCATCTTTGATATCTAGATAGATCATTTATGTTTCCACAAGTTAAATTCTGCAAATCACCGACTCATAGTCAATCATACAACATATCACACTTAGTAATATCTACAGAGGTCAGGTGAAGTTTCAAACCATTAGCTTTGATACCATGTTGGGGATTGGGTGTAGCCTGATACAAAACAAACAGATAGAATTGTAGATAGTCAAAGAGGAAATAAGATTTAAAAGACAAAAGGTGGTGTCTAAAGACACTATTACAACACTTAAGCACGATGCACTATGATTAGAACATCACAATGCATATTGGACATCTTGTACACAACAATGATATCGCCACGATGATAGTGACCCATTGGGTTTTCTATTTATAGTTTCAATATCTAACAAACTTCCTTGAAATAAGGAGGATCTTGTCCACACATAACAGTTGGTTGTTAGAGTTGACTCCGTCAAATTTGTGATGTCTAGTCGGTTTGAAAGGGATGCTCGAACTGACCATCCATGTGATGATTGCTCAGCCTATCGATCCATCGACCAATTGTCTTCGACTATTGGTTGACTGCCCGACTGAAAAACTTGTTGACTACTCAATTGATTGATGTATCTATCTTGTCGATAACCCGACCGACTATTTCTAGATGTAGGTCGACCACTTGACCGATTGATTCTAGGAGAAGTGTGATGAACCGTTATGAATTTATGTTCTAACACCTGGGCAACAACCCACAAAATATGAGGTTTGGATATTACTAACATACCCTTTTTGTTGATGTCCATAAGTTGGTTAGGACTTGCCATGAATGCCAAATATTCACTTGTAGATAGGATATCCTTGCCTATCCCTTTAAGCCTTTGCAAGTAGAAGCACCTTTTCAGCAGTGGGGCCTTGACTTCATAGGAGAGATCCAAGCACCCTCTAATGGCCAATGTAGATGGATCCCAACAACCACATATTACTTAAACAAATGGGCAGAAGCCATTGCCACTAAGCAAGCCACATATAAGGCCGTCATTAAATTCCTTGAAGAAAATATATTGTCTAGGTTTGGTTTCCCCCAAAATTGTAACTAATAATGCTAAGGCATTCAGTTCATTAAGGTTGGTAGCTTTTATAAAAGTTACAACAACATCTTAGGACACTCCTCCAAGTATTATCCATAGGGAAATGCCTATGCTATTTCTTCCAACAAATTCTCACGAGAGTTATCAAGAAAAAGTTGACAGACAAGAAAAAAACATGGGTTTCTGACCTTAGGCATGCAATATGGGCATATAGGATCAACACAAAGAGAGCCACAAGGAAATCACCTTTCTAGATAGTTTATGATTTAGAAGTGGTGTTTCCTCTCGATTTAGCATTGGTTGTCATGAAATTGTTGCAAGACATAGTGGTAGAGCCAGACAATATTTGGAGAAGGATAAATCAACTAGTGGAAGTATAAGATTAGAGGAGCAAGGTATACAACAAGTTTAAGGAGAATCACCAGTCAAGGAATACAATTTTTAATAGAAAGGTTAAAACTATAGATTTTCAAGCGGAAGATTTGGGTCTTTTGTGGGGCAAGAGGAACAAGGACCCTAGTAAACATGGAAATTTTGATAGCTTATGGTCATGGCCCTATGTGTTTGACACATTTTGTGGGTAACATTTCAACTAGTTTCGTTTGGATAATTTGGATGGGAAGATACTTGATTTTCTTGTGAATGGAAGGCATCTCAAGCATTTCGTTGTTTGAGAAATTGACCCTTAGAGAAAACCCTACCATGTACTACATTAGAATAAGTTTTCCTTTCCATTCTTATCTTATTTCCTTGTTATTTTTCAAGTTCTTAGTGTTGGTTGTGGAGCCTGATTATCTTCTTGATTAAGAGGTCTTTGTTTTCAACCGTGTTTGTACCCCATGAAGACTATACACCCCTCCACGCGGGGGGGGGTTCCCTCCCTGGGGGGTCTGGGGGAAAAGCCCCCGAAGGAAAAAATTGCCTTGTAAAATATTGTAATTTCATAGTTAATCTGGATTGTTCATTATAAGGTCACAAATCTGATGGTAGAAGTTATTTTAGGGATTTTTTCCTGAGAAGGAAACCATCTTTTATGAGGGAATTGTATTGTGATTGTGTATGTGTGTGATTATTATATTATGAGAGAGGAGACTGTGAGAGAAAGTAGAGGAAGTTACATCGACTGTGTTGTAGGTTGTATCCATTCATTTTGTTGGATAATGAAAATGAAGGCCCTGACAATTTCTCTAGTGGATGTAGCCCACACTAGGTGAACCACGTATATCCGTGTCTCTATTGTATTGTGTATCTTCTGTGTTTTATTTCCACATTTGTCTTATTTTATTGCTCCGCGATCCTGTTTTTCTAACATTTAGCTCCATCCCACTTTTTGAAGAAGTCCACAATGAACACAACCCATTGCATTGAGGAACCAGTTTGTTCACCTTTGGAGTCTAATTCTTGGTACCTTGTGTGGAGGAGCCATCCCATAGTAGGAGTCGATGTTGTCCCCCTAGGGAACCCTTAAGCAATAAGTGTTATGAATCAACACAAAGGATAACACGTATAAGATATTAACATTAAACAATATGAACAAGAAGCTAGAACATCAAGATTGCTCAATTGTATAGCTATTATCGGTAAAAAGGAATAAAATACAATAAATCAAGGATCAAAGCGATGTAGAATATTCCATTGAATTAAGTCATGATAACAACTATAGTGATGACGCAGACCTATCAGCCCTCGGGTCGAGATCCGCTCATAGGATCGTTCGGATTCTCCTTTCAGCCGGATCGACTCTTTCGGATTCCTACTGGAATCTCCAATTTAATCAATCCACAGGTCCTTTTTTCGCAGCTCGCGAGTTCGCGAGTCGTGACTCCCGACTCTTCCTTCTCAAATCCGCGATAGCCGAAATCGCAAAATGGTTACGACTCCTTCTCTGTTAGCACCTTCTGTGTGTGACCACCAGCTAGACTTAAATGCCAGCGCCTTTTGCTACTCGGCACTTCGTGAGTTCAAAGGTTGACCTCTTGTGCTCTTACCTCGCGAATCCCCGAGACGCGAGAAGTCAACGGGGTGTTGACTCCTTCCAAAAGGTGATGTGTGTCCGCCTGTCTGTCGCGCGGGCCCTACCTTGAAGTTTTGCCACGCGTCCCACACTCGTGCCTCGGCTCTCGGCACTTCGTGATCTTTGATGTCAAGAACAACTCCTCTCAACCTCCAAACCCCTGAACACGTGAAATGCGATGGGATTCCTGATCCAATGGTCCTCCCGTGACCTGGATCCAATGGATATCAACGCTCCTCACAATTTCGCCTCTCGCGACCTAGAGCACTCAATCTTTGGGCTCTCACCCGACGAACCTCCGAGTTCCAAAGATCCCTAGATCTCTACCACTTGTCCTCCTCCGATGGACGACTCAGGTTTTCTCGTGGTTTCGTGACTTCGGGACTTTTGGGACAAGAGTCTCGACCTCTTAACCTTCGATATGCCGAAATGGCAAAATTTCGACACGTCGTCTACACGGGTCCCACGATGGAACTTCCCACCTTTTTGAAATTTCGGACTTCACGACTTCACGAATCCGGATGCGGTGCTCTCATATCTCTGACTCACGAAACCCCGAAATGATCAATGAAAGTCTAATCTCCGTGTTGGTGAGCACGCCACCTGTCCACTCTCAGATGGATGGTCCAGATCCTCTTCGCGGATTCGCCACTCACAAAGTCGAAGGACTTCCTCTTCTGAACCCCGATGTTCGAATCCCCGATAGAGAGGATCTCGTGACACGTGTCGTTCCAATCAGACGGCTCAGATTCCTTCGCTATTTCGGGACTTTGCCTTTCGCGATCTCGCGAATCTTGATGAAAAGGTTTTGACTCTTCAACCCACGAAACCCCGAGATGTGAATACGTGAGTGATCTGACGACCCCTATTGGCTCAGATCCTACAACTTTATTCTCCCCTGAGCTTGCACGTAGAAAAAATACCCTCTGTAACTTTCTTGCTCCTCTGCAAGATCTGACGGCTTCCGGGACTTCGCGAATCCTCCATGGAGGATTTTGACCGTCAAATTCCTCCTTGACGATTCCTGCAAAATGAACAAAGTGTTCTCTTATGAAACTTGTCCTCCTGCAAAACACCTTCGTTGCGCCTCCTTCCGACAATTCAAGGCACTATCTCTTCTGAGCTTTTACCACAACCTAGAGTCTTCAAAAAGACTCCTGCACGCACTCCTTGCGACAATTCGTCAAATACTTCCAAGTATTTGAACCACTTTGACTCTACGCACTCCCTGCGACAGCAGTCTTTCAACAGTTTCGCTCAGGTTTTCAACCTCTGAGACTTCACTCGGCCTGCGCACTCCTTGCATGGCTCCTGTGCTTAACTTGCACTTCTACGAGATTGAGAACAAGGTTATCTCTCCTGAGCTTGCAGAGACAAACTCTGACTTCTGTCAACGCACACCTTGTAGACAATTTCACTGCACCCCTTGCAGGAAAACTCTTGCTCAGACAGAGAAACAATTGAAACTCATCCTTTACTCTCCCTCTCTTCAGATTTCAGACATTAAATATGAAATCATACATTCACGCATCAAAGAAAATGCATAACAGAGAGTAAATGAGCATATATCAATCAGCATGCACAACACAGAAAGCAAATGGACACCATGAGTCTGAACTAAAAATCTTTTTATTAATCCAAAACTTCTGTACATGGGGTTTTACTCTACACAACTCTCTGCTTCTTCTTCTCAATGCCTTCTTGATTGATTATGCTGCTAATAATAATGTTACAATGATACAAGTGAGGGTGTCTATATATGTTTTCCCTCCGGCTCCTAAAATTGTTTAATCTTAAGAATTCAAAGCTACCTACCTACATTTACTAGCATAAATGCCTCTTGGTCCTTCAGACGAGAGCGGGACGCTCAAGGTCTGATTACAATCTACCAGTATGCCCTTTCTTAATTGTTCATTTAAGTTTGGCGTATCCACTTCAAAAACATTTCAAACAATTCATCATGTGCCAAAATGCGTTGGTGCTTGCCCCACGCTCGCTTGGCGTTTGCGATGCTCCTGCATGATACTCCCTTGCTTGAAAATTTTCATGGGCTCCTGTCCATGAGCTCTCACACGGTCTGTCCATGCTTCTGGATCTCTGCTTCATTCTCCCAGCTGGCATCTTCAAATGGATGTCCCTTCCACTTGACCAAGTATTCAAAGTATTATTTTTTCCTAGTCCTCTTGCTAACTCTTTTGTCCAGTATGCTTTCCATATGTGGCTTCTCTGCAACTGGCATCTGTTTAGTCCACTGAACCTCTGGTTGTTCATCACTTGTTCCTGCCTCCTCAACTTTGTATGGGTACAAATCTGAGACATTGAATATCGGAGAAATTCCGATCCCATCGGGTAATTCAATCTCATAAGCATTTTCCCCAAATTTCTTCAAGACCTTACATGGTCCGATCTTCTTCTTCACTTTGTTGTATGTCCCCTTTGGGAACCTTTCCTTTCTTAGATGTACCAGAATCAAATCACCAACCTCAAATTGAAGTTGTCTCCTGTGTTGATCTGCTCTGTGTTTATACTCTTGGCTCGAGTTCTGTGATCGCTCCTTCACCTGGCTGTGAAGTTCCTTCATCGCTTTGGCAAAATCTTATGCACTAGCACTTCTTATCTCATCCCGTTCTGAATCTCTCAATTCTGAAACTCCTCTTGGCTGCATCCCATAAACAATTTGGAATGGACTTTGCCCTGTGCTTCTGTTGATTGAATCATTATAAGCAAATTCCGCCTGTGGCAGAATATTGTCCCACTGACTATGGTGTTCTGTCACCAAGCTCCTCAACAAGTCTCCCAAACTTTTGTTCACAACTTTTGTCTGTCCATCTGTCCGAGGATGATAAGATAAACTGAACGACAAGTTTGTTCCCATCTTTTTCCATAAGGTTCTCCAGAAGTGTCCCACGAACTTAGTGTCTCGATCCAAAACTACGCTCCTTGGTAAGCCATGAAGTCGAAGAACTTCTTTGAAAAACAGATTCACAATGTGAGTTGCGTCACTGGTTTTCTGACACGGTATGAAGTGTGCCATCTTAGAAAATCTATCTACCACTATAAAGATCGAGTCAAACCCTCTTTGTGTTCTCGACAGCCCCAATATGAAGTCCATGCTTATTGCATCCTACGGCCTGTCAGGTATGGGTAACGGTTGATAAAAGCCTGCATTTTGCCTCTTCCCTTTTGAATGCTGACAAATTCTGCATCTATCCATGAATCTTTTGACGTCTGCTCTCATTCCTAGCCAAAAATATGACTCGTATAACTTTGAGAACGTCTTGTCATGACCAAAATGCCCAGCCAATCCTCCACTGTGTTTCTCCTTCAACAGATTCTCCCTCATGGAGCATTTTGGAATACAAAGTTGATTACCCTTAAACAGTAATCCTTCCTGGATCATGTATTCTGTCCATTGACCTCTGTCCCTGAGAATTGGATTCTCAGCTGCTTCATATGCCTCTTTAAAATCTGGATCATCTCTGTACATGTCCCTGAGATCATCAAAACCTAGTGTTTTGACTGTGAACTCCTGCAACAACAAACATTTCCTGCTCAAAGCATCAACAACCTTGTTAGCAGTTCCAGAAATATGCTTGATTACAAAAGTAAAGTTCTGCATGTATTCAACCCATTTTACATGTCTTTGATTCAACTTCTCTTGTTGAGTCACAAATTGCAAAGCATGATTGTCATTGTATAAGACAAACTCCTTAGGAATTAAATAGTGTCTCCACTTCTTCAATGCCTAAATAATAGCACATAACTCCTTGTCATACGTGGATTATTTCACTTTCGCTTCATTCAGCTTCTCGCTGAAGTATGCTATCAGCCTGTCTTCTTGGCTCAAGACTGCCCCTATTGCAAATCCATTTGCATCGCATTTTACTTGAAATGTCTTTTTAAAATCCGGCAACACCAAAATTGGTTGTTCTGTGATTTTCTTCTTCAACAAATTGAAGCTTTTCTCTGCCTCTTCTGTCCAGTGAAAAGACTTGTGTCTCTTCTTCACTGTGTCCATCATCGATGCACTAATTCCACTGAAATTCCTAATGAACTTCCGATAGAAACTAGCCAATCCATGAAAACTTCTCACCTCAAATATACTCTTTGGTGATGGCCAATTCTTAATTACCTCCACCTTATCTGGATCCATCCTCAACTTATCGGCAAAAATAATAAAACCCAAATAAATGAGCTCTATCTTCATGAATGAAGATTTCTTCATATTTATTAGCAACTTCTCTTGCCGTAGCCTCTTCATCACTGTAGCCAAATGTTTCAGATGCTCTGCCTCTGTTTTACTGAAAACAAGTATGTCATCAAGATACCCAATGACAAATTTTCAGATGAAATCCTTCAGGACTTCGTTCATCAACCTCATAAAAGTACTTGGCGTGTTCGTTAATCCAAACAACATGACAAGCCATTCATACAACCCTTCGTTAGTCTTGAAGGCTGTCTTTCATTCATCACCTTCTCTCATACGAATCTGGTGATATCCACTTTTCAAATCAATCTTCGAAAAAAAATTCGCTCCACTCAAGAAATCCATCAAATCATCCATCCTTGGCAATGGAAATTTGTACCTGATGGTTATCTTGTTGATTTCCCTCGAGTCAGTTCACATCCTCCAGCCTTCGTCTTTCTTCAGACTGAGCACTGTCGGAACAACACACAGACTCAAGCTTTCTCTAACCAACCCCTTGTCCATTAAATCCTGGACATGTCTTTTGATTTCTTCATTCTCCTGCAGCGTCAATCTATACGTTGCTTTGTTTGGTAACCTAGCTCCAAGTATGAGATCAATATGATGACTTACACTTCTGATCGGTGGCAACGAACGAGGTAGTTCGTCCACTACTATGTCAACAAACTCTTCCAACAGTTCCTGAATTTCTTCCGGTAAATCATTTACCCTTGTACTGGTCAAAACAATTTTTGGCTTCCTGACCACAATGAATTGTGGTTCCTCCTTCTTCTTAACCTCTGTAAGAAGTTCCTTCCCACTCATGAGAAGTACAATGTTGCTTACTTCAGGTTTCACCTCTTTGTCCTTAATCAACAACAACATGTGAGTTCTCCCATTCTTCTCTAGGGTGTATGTGTTCTTCCTCCCATCATGAATCACAT